>JBCAUG010305298.1:0-17544 GCA_038406175.1 Haplosyllis leylae | reverse complement strand
TTCTTGGTTTTGGTATGGTGTTTCTTGTGCTTTTTCCTTTCACGTTCACGTTCCAAGCTTTCTTCCCTTTGTCGCTTCCGAGCTCATTCCCGATCATGAGCATGACCACTATCTCGACTGAACCCCATCTAGAAAGAAATTTACGTATTGTTGTATGAAAACTGACAATGTTTAAGTGATTTTTCTTTTCAAACAAATGGCGCGCTTTTACATGCTGCAAAATATCAGACGATTTCTTTACGTACTTAAAATGCATTAAATATTGATAATATACACTTATAAAGTGATTACACATGTTCTATGTATGTACCTTGTTGTCAGTAAGTCTATAATCCGCATATTTTACGTATAATTGCACTGATGTAACTTGATATCCGAAGGATAGATGTTGAAGCTTGTCTGAAACAACTCGCCATGATGCTTCTTGTTGCTCTCTGATTGGTTGAATTGTACCATGTGACTGCTGAAAGTGACATCTGGCAGGAGAAATAGTATTTTGGGTCGTCTGCTTTTTTTGGGATTTTTCGAATCGTTAGCATGACGGGGGTGTTCAAATGTAGAATGTAAGTTACTAAATAACATTAATGAATGAAAACTATGTTTTAAAAATACTTTAGTATCTTACATTTGTAGTGATGTAATTTAAAAGGTATGAACTTCTCAAAATAATTATGTTTTATTTCCTTCAAGATGGGGACCCTCACATTTTTTTTACGTATCTCCACTATAATATTCAATGTATCTCAGTACTGGATTGATAACAAATTTAACACAGCAATATATTTTTTTCTAAGGACCCCATACTTAAGTTTAATAATTAGATTTGTTCGATTATTGAACTATTTTTGGGTATACATTGTTCAGTAACAAAAAGTAACAAGGTCCGTACTACAATAATTCCATGAATTGAGGTGCTGATCCAAGTCTAATTAATTTATCTTATTTTACATATGTTGTTTACTAATCACTGACACCTACTGAAGTGTTTTGAGCATTTATTAAAATTATTCCATACACTATTATTGTACAGTGTAGAGTTTTGTCAATTTCTGCTGTTGGCCACCATTTTACGTATTAACCGACATATATATATATATATATATATATATATTAGACAAAACAGATATAGAATATATAGAATAAATCAACTGGAGGACAAGATTGAAATGAAGGTGAATGAGGAAGTTTGACCAGCTAAGAGAGGAAATTAAAACTGTAAAAGAAGGATGGAAATAAAAAATGGGAGAGAAATAAGAGAACTGGAAGAAAGCATAGTTGTGAAGTCAAGCACAAATTATATGAGTAAAGAATACACAAAAAAGACACAAGAAAAAGAGGCTGAAGAGAGGATCAAAGAAAATCAAATTACAAATCAAAAGGACACATAACTGAAGATATAAAAGAAATAAAGAAGATACTGAATGAATTTTGTTAGGTTCCACTAAGAAAAGAAGATATTGCTAAAGTAATATACATGGGAAGTATACTGAAAGCAAGAAGAGACTACTGATATTAATCATCAAAACAGAAGAAAAGAAGAAAGACATATTGCAAAACTTATGAAAACTAAGAATATCTGCTGAAAATATTACCATCAGCCATGACCCCACAAAGAGGCAACGAGAAAAATTACAAGAATTAATCATTGAGGCCAAAAGGAGATTGTGACCTATCAAGAAGCCATATCTATAGAGTCTGTGGTCCACCATTGGATGGTTTGTACACAAAATGGTAAAGAAGACAACAGCCCTATAAATACAAGGGTACTATCACAGAGAGCCCACATAGAGGTCTTTCAACCTGTGCGAGAAAGAAGTTCAAGTTCACTGTTTGAATGGTAGATGCCGATTGAAATGTTTTCAGATAAAAAAGAAACTGAGCATTTCTAAAATCATACTGCTTATATACTGGATCGAAAATAAATCCCAAAGAATATGTACAAACCTTGCGCTTTGGAGTTGTCCTCATCTGTTTTGTCTAATATCCAGTTTAATGACTTGCAAAGTCAGTCACACTACTGTGCCAACAACGGTGATACCTCTTAACCATGTCAATGACCAGTCCAGAAAGAGTCTAGAGTTTAGAGTTGAGTTTTCTGTCTTGAGTTTTAATGGTGTAACTCATCTTAAACGGCGTAACTTACTGTTTTATGGTGTAACTCATATTACTATGGATCTTATCTTTAGTATTCAACTTAAATATTACTCATCATTAAGAATATTAGGTAAACCCTCTATTAAAGAAGTTTTTCGCATGATGTCAGAGATTCAGTACATGTATATCTATACATGTTCAAAGAACATAATATTTGAAGACAACCTTGTGAAAGCTCCAACAACATTGACCACCCATTTAATAAGTAATTACATTACACACTTGACTTTAGTTCTTGAAATTTATGGCACTCTCTTTTTCTCACACTTGGGATGTTGAAACATCTAGATGCTTTACACAATGTTTTAGATTTAAGGATGTGAAGAGGTAGAAGAACTAGGATTGTATTTGTAGGGAAATATATTCTGAAATGTGTAATTCTCTGAACCAAAATTATGAGTTACAAAATACTGGGGAAACTGCACGGCGAGTTACACGCAACGAGTTGCACTGGGAACACGAGACTCTACTCGAAACTCGAAACTTGAACCAGGCTTTCTTTTGTCAATGACTATGACTACAGGCCAAGCGACATCCTTCAAACGTTCGTGTAACCTATTTACACGCTTCTTAAGGGTAAATTAACCACAATAGACATGACATTTATCCTTATCAAATTAATCGCAGTTAATCGAGTCTGACTTTTCTTCTAATACATCATGGTCTGTAATGGTGTGGAAAGGTATGTGTTTTTATCACAAATTGTCCACAGTCCCCAACATTGAAAATGGTATCTTTTTCGATCTACATTTACCTCGCATACAGAGGAAGTCTTCAATTGGCCAGACCAAAATGTGAGGAAACAAGTGGCTGATCTAGACAATACCAATGGATACCAACTCGTAGGGATCGTCAGCCCAAGTCTTATATTTTGTGAAGTACTTCCCCAACACAGATCGCATTGCAGCCAATAAAAATCACTGGCATTGGCAATGCATTGATCAATCTCTTTGAGACGCATGGCTCACGGATTTCACAAAATAGCCGAAATTGACAATAATGGCAATGTGGCATTAGATACTTTTCAATATGAAAACAAAAAATCCAGCAACAAAATGTTACCTCAGTGAGCATTGAACCTGGGACCTCAGTAATTTAGATCTGATACACTTCTCTCTCAGTTATTCAAACATTAAATGGTCATACTACATTGGTGCCAACTAAATGATCTAAGTTCAAGATTCAAGTGGTGCAGGAACAACAAACAATTTAGAAATATCCCAGGCAACACATGCCTCAATAAGACCATTGAGCTTGGCCGAAATTCGAACAATAACAAAAAATGGATTCATTCTGTGCCTTATACTCTTAAGGTAGTACTTTACAACATTGATATCACAACCATATGTTCAGTGACAAAATGTAAACAGTCAAGCTTCACTGACTATTAGCTGCACACAGTGGTCAATTACAATGCATTCTGTTGGCCAGTGTACCATGAATCTTTTGGAAGACAAAATAATACTTATAATTTGATCAAAATCTTAATTAAAAATAGAAAGATACTGAATAGCTGAACTGTTTTTATATGAAGTCACAAGTTTTGAACATCTGCAACATTGTGTGAAGTCTTAAGAAATTTCACCATGACAAATTTGAGCAAAAGTGCAGATTACCATTGATTTCTATAGGAAATTTAGTTACCTTTGTAGTGTGATTACTCAATAATTGACTGGTGAATGTTGCTGAAACTTTCACAGATATCTTAAAACATTATATCCTTCAAATGACTTGTAATACATTTGCAAAGTGTATGTTGCTAAGAAGTACCTTAAAATGGATGTCTGAAAGTAGCAGGGACAGCACGAATATTACTGGCAGATGATCATAAATCCTAAAAATAACTTTCAACAGACTTTAACATTAATTTCTTACAATTTACCTTTTGGTCATTATGCCATTAGACGTTTAAGAGTCTGAACGCTAATTAAATTTTTTCTGTTGTCACGACCTGTATTGCAGTCTGATATGTCAACGTTCCAATTAACCGCTAGATATTCTGTCACGAACCTTTGTGTTCAGATAATCAGAAAACCTTTTCAAGAAAGTTCTCGTACTTGTAAATGTCGAGGAGAAATATGTTATTGCAATTACTTAAAATTTACTGTTTTGTAAACATTAGTTAACCACGTGAAAGTTGAAGAGGTTGTAAACTGTAAAGATCACAGAATCGTGTTTTTCCTATTTTGTATCAGATTTGTTTAACTAGGTGAATTGTACTAGAATCAGTCCAGCCTGACTGAAATCTTATGTAAGCTTATCTGTGTCTCTCACTCACAGTTGACTCTTTGGTGTAATGGTAAGCATACCTGACTGTTGATCATTAGATCCATGGATCAAACCTTACAAAGTCTTTACTATTATATTATTTTTTTGTTTAATTAGATGAATGTTAAATTTAAAATAGGAAAAACTCATATAAAGGCGGTTACACCCTACTATTGACGTTGGTAGAATATCAGCTGATTGATCACGGTCATTCACTTTGCCTTTGCACTCTGTGTTACATACTTGTTAACCTGTATATGTTGACAAAAAAATATGTAGCATTTGTTTCAATGGTAAATTAAAACATGATATTGTCTCAAGCCTTATGTTTTTCACTAAAATCTGTGAAATAACATTGAGGATATTTTCTTCAATGGAAATAACTGGTGGGCCTCTTGAGCATTTCATTTCAGTAGGTGTGGGGAGAAATAGGTGAGATTAATAAATGAAGTCGCCAACAGGAAGTACCAGCTCTTATGCGAGACATCTGCATACCACACAGCTGTTGAGGACTGGCTGCAATTGATCCCTATTAACAAAAGCTCCAGTCGAAACGTGATGCTGGATTACAGTTCTATCACATCTCCCGTGAATAGCATGTGTGAAAACTGCCTCATGGAAACTACGCTTAAATAGCACTTTAATTTACTTAACATTACCGCTTAACGTAAGCATGCAACTGGTACTTTTAGGATCTGGCACGAACTACACCAAAGCTTTTTCAAAGAATTACTTTTTCTTTGAGTGCAAACACCCTTTGGTTTGTAGAAAGAAAAATATGTCTTTCGTTATACATACGCCAGACATAAGGTCTGTGAACGAAGAGACAGATTCAACTTTCAGATGAACTAGATCTATTTTACATTTTAGATTTTTTGAAACGGTAGCGAAATTGTAATATTTATGTCCATCCCTGAAAGCCTTGTACATTTACATAACAAACATGAATTCGAGACTATTTTTTAACACATTTCACAAACTTTTTATCGCATTAATTATTAATGCTTTGTCTTTTGAAATATAAGTAATTTTGCTAAGGTAAAATATTGTACTTGATTTACTTGTTCCACTTGATTACCATTTGTACTTCAATGAACGGAAGCGAAAAGTGATGCAAAATTAACCATTTGCAATATGCTTTTGCAAGAAAGAATTCTGTAAAGAATACAGTCCGTTTCTTGAAAGTTATGCAGGGTATATGGACAATGGGTGAGTCTGGTATGGATATGAGCTTAAATGTGTTGAGGACCACATCTTGGGACATGAGGTTCTTTCGTACGGCGAGTTTTGTCACCTTATTTCTTAATATACCTTGCTCATGAATTCTCTGTGTAAATCTATGAGAACAGGTAGTCTTCACACGCCGCTTTCCTCTTAGTCTCAATCTACAGCTTCACGTCAGGAAAACAACTCTGTTAAAGCTCCTTATGTCAGAGTGATAGTGCACGGAATTGGATTATTGTGTAGTCGGTTTCCTGTAGAGGTACATGACCCGCCTTTCCAGGTGGTCCTAACCTACTGAGCACAGGGAGATTAACAGAAATGAGTTGGAGATAATCCCCTTGGTGTTTATCACCTTGTGAAGTAAGCAGTGTGAATTGGGCTCCCAATGCAGGACACAAGATGGCGTAGAATCGGGCAGCTTTAGTTCGTTCTGAAGCTGTGTGTAAAACACAAGACTGAACGCATTCTATAGAGAGAAGCAACAATCAGATGTTTCCTACTTCTGTCTTGTTTCTTCTCTATTGTCCTGAGAAGACTTCGGAAACGCTTTAAATGTTCCCCAGATACATCTAAAGACTTCGAAGCATTAAACCGACTGTTCTGGCTCAACTTTAACACTTTCTTTAGACAGAGTGTGTGGGAAGGTGGTGAGATTTTAAGTGGAAGGATTCGGCATGGACCTGTGGCTATCAGCTGTTGCGCTCAGCAGAATTATGTCCTCAACTAAGCTAATTCTTCTCAATCTGCTACTGCTACTGTCCGTCTTCAGGTATGTGCACCATTCATATATTTTTCGAACTTGTTTTCGTTACATCATTCAAGTATTAAAGTAATTATACCAGTTATGCAGCGTACGGTAACAGCTTTATCTTCATTTAGCGTGTATTTGCGGGTGATAATTCCCTTCCGCTGCTCCAACTGTCAAAAGCGCCAATCTCCCCTGTCCATCACAAAAACAGAATATTTAACAAAAGCAATCTTTGGCCGCCATCGTTTGTCTTCCCCTGGGGACCGGAAAAAGAATCAAATTAATCATCGAACGGGATGGAAAATTCATACATTCAATTTCCAATTGGTAGCAGGTTAGAAGAAAAGGTTCGCTCCTTGACACACCGTGGGGAGAGATGATATGTTATCGTCAGGAACATATGTGACAGAGTGTAAAGGACCGCAAATCATCTTTTCTTACAGATAAAATACAGCCTCGCCTTCTAGTCCCCGTGTAGACACGCAAATATCTCTTTCAGATAGACGGAGACCAAATGTATGCATCTTGCACTCGCTTACACGAGTTTTTGCGCTGCGACCAGGGCTGAATTGCAGTGTTGGAACAATGGTTTAGTTGACATCGAGACCTTCTGTTGTTTAGTGCTAATATCATTAAATCGGTACAGTTGACCGGGTCAATGTTTAATGACGGGCCTTACCGAGTTAACTGCGTATCCAGCCACTGTAATGTACTTTCTTTGCCGGACCGTTCTCAGTTATAATGGAGTGTCCCCAGACTTAATTATGCCTTACGGTAAGCCCACAGCCGTATGTCATGAGCACACTTCTGAAGACGTCCACAAAGGCTGCGGACAAACAGCGGCTTTATTGGACTTTCCGTGGATTTATCAAGCAGAAAAACCGCATAGTATAATTTGTAGCTTTAAAGCAAAACTTTCCTAGATATTCTCATACTTGTCTAATTCCTCATTTCAAAGTTTTCCCTGTGGAACTGTAATGCCGTTTTGATTTCCTCTTGTTCGGTAAATCTTACTGCAAAGTCCATGCAACATGTGGCTCATAAGTTTGAGGAAATTCAATTATATGGATGAAATCCATTCCTTTATGACAGGCTTTGCAATGGCAGCATTGCCCAAATAAGATTTTATGTGTTTTCAGAAAGTAAAGCTCAATATTACCACCAACCAAATTATGGAAGAAGAATTGATTTCTTGTTAGGGAAGTCAATGCCTGTGGTTGGGGCTTTATGAGAAAATGCAGAACTTTGCCCCCTTGTTAGTGCTGCCTTATGAGTTCGTGTATGTTTGCCGTGTTTATTAATGATTTAGACTGATATTCTTTCGACAAACTAGGTGCTATATAGCTGGCTGTGATTGCTGCTTATTGCCAACTGTTGCCTGAAGGCTACAACGTAATGGAAAGGTCTGTGGTGTTCGACTCAACTCTTTCTTCGATCGCTGGTTTCCTCTTCCCTAGTCCTAATGCCTACACGGTATGCGTACCCTCAGTTCCCTACCTTATACTGCTTTTAGCCCGACCACTCCTACCCGCTACAAGTACTGTAAAAGCCTCTTAAATCCTCATGGCATTGCGTAAATTGATGCTGACAGATTTGGTCTTGTAGAGGAAACAGGGAATTACTGTTACTGAAAAGTAGACATGTATGTACAGTGCACCTGCATACAACTTTTTCCAACATTCTCCATCTCAAATCCTTCCCCTGAAACTACTGCATTGCTTGGTTCAATCTAATAGAGGATGGTTTGTGTGAGATATGAATAACAATTTCTAGGAGTCTGTTTTACTTCCTGTTTTAAAGTGATGGCTCGTCCCGAAGAAAAGGAACGGGTCAGAACCGTAATGGAGTGTCAATAGCAAATCTTTCCCTAACGAATCTACAGTTTCGGCTGTTGACAATCGCTTTGATTTGCAAAGCGTTTTGCACTATTGTAAATTAGATACATACACAGATAAGACAGCCAACATGTTTTTGTACTCTAAACCAGTCATTTGTATATAATTGCATCAAATACTCCGTTGTTTGCAACACTTATTTAGAGGCTGCCATTAACCTCTCTCCAAGGTTGTTAAGTGTATGGATAAAGCTTGAGAGGGAAGATCTCTAAGTGAAACACTTCAATCACAGTGTATCCTTCAGTCTCATTCTCCCAATGCTCAGGCACAATAAACATTGGGAGAGTACACTCCTCTTGTAGCAAAGGAAAGCACGAGTCTATGCATTATAGATAAGCCGAATTGATCTGTTACATGGCTGTGTTTTTAATGAGAGATGGTGTTATGGTTAGTATTCATGAGCGCAAGCTGTCAATATGTTTGAAATTTGAGACCTTAGTCAATCTACAGACATTTGTTGCTTTGCATGTTTGTGGAAGAAAACCATAAATGGCGATGAAGGTTTCCATGCCAGAATACGCAATAAGATCCTTTGGTGATCTTTGAATACAATTCTTAGAACTACGTTCGATGATCTCTTGGAAAGGTGTAAACTTGACAGCAGGTTGTAAGGTATCTATTGGTATTATATAGAATTAGATTCTTTTCTGTCAGTCTATCAGCCGTGAAATAGTTTGTATCTCTGATAGCAGGGATGGTTTCTGATCTACTATGGTATTCAGTATGGAGATGAAGTCTTTGACTGGGTCTAATGGGATCTGGTTGCCTAACCTTATTACGGTGATTGGTCACAAGGTAAGTCAAAGACTAAGCAGATAAGCATGGTAACTTTCCGGACAAGGCTAATTCAACTGGTTTTATTCCACATACAGAGGGCAAGAGATACTGTTAAATAGAGGGGCTGCTGAGCATAAACCTCAAACTGTTGAGCAGCGTTAATTTAACAAAGCCCAAAGAAATGTCTCTTTTAAATTCTGTGGCCTGTCGCCGTATTGAACACACGGATTAACATGAATATAAGCTTTGCATATGGCCTGGAGGAGAGAAGTAATTTGTGTATACTCGGTACAGTTGCTGACCAGTCTCTTTCTTAGTTCGTAATGTAAGTGTACACATACAAATTGTAGACATCACAACAAATTCAACATAGCTCCTGAACAACACCAAGGTTTAGATCTGGACCTACTTCCTGCCTCATCTTCTAACACACAGGGACTCGTAGGATGTGTTAAAATGACCACAGAGATTACAGAAGCTACTTCTTACATAGCAGTCGAATTCGGGATAACAAGACCAGCTATTGAAAGGTCAAAAGTGTTATAAAGCATCCGATTATTTGATTTCTACTGTCCATCGCATATTGTAACATATATTGCGAATGTTACATGTCCAACTTTACAAATATTTAGATGCACCCCCAGAATTTAAATCAATGTTTTCACATAGGGATGTTCCTAATTCACTGATTGGTTGCGAGACTTTGGACCATCATCACACATACGTTTACATTAAGTATCAGTTCAACAAAGTGAAACGCAATGTGTGAACTACAAGTATATGAAGGTCAATGTCAAGGACTGAAGCAAATTAAAATCTCTAAATAAGTGATAAAGGCTTTGTATTGATCATGGCTGTTTTGGTCTGTTCCAAGCGTTAGAAAACATTCTGCAGTACAGGTGCTTTATTTTGTAAGCAGAAGCCCTGAGAAAAGTACTTAGTCCTTCCTTTAATTAAGGACAACAAAGTCGTTTTCTGATGCGTCTGTTCTGCACTATACGTGACATGTGGTCATGACAAATGGATCGTCAACGTGTTAATTTGCATGCAAACTTGCTAGCCGTGACGCCTGTGTGTCATAATCCCGACATTCATCTCTTAGTGCTACACCTGGGTTGGTGTAAAAGGTTGGACATGTTCATGAAAATTCTGTTGTTAGGTATTGCTTTCTATTCATGCGATATTTCTCTGCATTGTGTGTGCAATTATGATTTTGTAACCTCAGTGCTATTCCTCAATGTCATTTTCCATCCGTTGGAGTCTTGTTACTAAAGCCTTAAAAGTTGGTAAATTTGGGACAGGGAAATGATACACCCAGACAGACAGAATTTAGAAAATCACGAAGACGACAATAACGGACAGTGCTACGGGAAGTGGGTCAACATGCTCAAAGAACCATTTTAAAGAACTATTGACTTTAGAATCAAAGAGAGTAACCTTTACTTTTGTGATTCTTAAGAAAATGTCCACTTTGGTCATGTCGTGCTCACTTACCTAGAAAACAGGGCTAACTCGTTGGAAATCTTTTTGAAAATCTGAATCTATTTTGGTCTGCATGTCAGAAGCTGACTAAATATTACAGTAAGTGATAAACCATGTTGAGGTAACCAAAAGCATTCCACATACAAAAGATAAAACTGAAATCTTTGTGAAATGCCCCAGCTCTTGTCTTCAGTTATGACGGCCATTTCCATTGAAAAAGTATCACAAGCACACAAATGGTATTACCTTATTTCCTCTAAAATGAGCACGACTGGCGCTGCAAATATGAGCACCATGAAAATAACAACCAATCAGAATCGAATGATTTATAATTTAAATGAAACTAATTTTCTTCATGGAACAATGACGTCTATTGTATATGAGTGAAAAGCTATTCATTGATTCAGCAAGCCCAATGGACAAAAACATAGCACAACAGTTATTTCCTTTTTATTATTCGAATTCCTGTACATAGGACATTGTCTATACTTGAGATAATATTTGAACATCCTATGGGTTCGGAATCGTCTTATTTACTGGACCAATGATAATGAAATAGGATCCTATCTTCGTGATGATTCGGCAGTGTGTTTCATTTCCCTATATTTTGTTTGATTGTAGCGAGGCCTCTGCTAAGATAGATACCGCGTCAAACAGACTCAACGCAGAGATCACTGAGCTTCTCAATTCCCTGCTCGAAGGCTACGACAAACATCTACGACCGGGATTTGGAGGTAAGTCTTTCAGTTGAGGCATTCCCCCAGCAGCAGTTCTCCCTCGAGGGAACTTCCATAATCACTATGTCTTCTTTATGAAGCCATCCGCCTAAAATTTGAAAGATGTATGGCAATTCGTGATGCTTAACGAATTCATTTACTGGATGCTTCTACATTTCATCTCCTCTTGGAGTATCAATTTCCGTTAAATTTATTAGAGATCTCGAAAGAAGTTTTCCATATCATTTCTTTGGAGCCAATCAGCGAAAGGTCGACATCAAAATCCTTTCATTAACCGAGTGTTCAATTAGTAAGGATTGACGTGATTGGCACATTTTGGCGGGCAACGACGAGAGAATTGTATGACAAAACTTCAATCGATCTTACACGATTTCTTCCAAATTAGTATAGTTTGCTGGAAGTTGCATAGAGATTTCTTAAAGGGCCTTTTCCTTTCTCTGAGTGATGAACTAAACCAATTACAACAATGTTGAAACACAGTTGGGATTAATATTTCTTTTGTCGCCATATCGACAGAATATTCATTTCCAATACCATTAGACCCCGATAATTATTTTACGAAGTCCTGTAAAACTCAAATTGCAATATAAAAAGGGCAATTTTACAGATTCCCCAAGGCTTCTGCAGAGTCTCTATCAAACAGAGCAGCTTTTTTCCAAGTAATCTTTTTCCAAGTGTTGAAACAAGTAGGAAACCCATCCCTTGTCATACAGACCCACTCTAACATCATATTACGTGAGATATTTTCATGACCTCAATCTACTTGCCCTTTGACTATGAAACTACTCAATTCCTAGTTTTCCTCACTGTTTTTATTGCCATTTGTAATGCTCTTTATTGTCTGTAGTAGTCTTTTTGTTCATTGAGTACTAAGTTTAGGTGTTATAAAAATGGTTTCATCTGAAATTCTTCTTATTTACAAACTTGGAATTGCCATATTAGGAAAACTTATTATTCAGCAGATGCTGCATTTCCACTTCGTTCTAAACAATGCACCTAAAGCACTTTTTGACCGCATTTAATTTCAATTCTTTTCGAGGAAAAAGCGCGATATTTAATTACTATACGTGAAGATGAAAGGAAAATTAATATGTTGCACTTGAAGAAGACACAGGGAAGTTTTACGCTAATGGGGATTAATGAGGATGTATATTTTACAAGGAGGTAATGATCTAAATCTTCTTTAATAGAAGCTTTAATGGGAAGGAATCTGCCTTTCAGATGAAAAACTTGATGGTATACCCGAGCACATTACGAACATGCAGATTCACACGATGTACTGAAGTGCACTTTTGTACATGATATTGTCATATCGTAAGATCTGAGGGAAAGATCATCACACGCTTAGTGCAGAATCTAACAAAGCACGAAATTTCTTTATGTTAAAGCTAGCTTTTGATATGTCACAAACAAAGAGATATTACTTTACACAGTAGAATTTTGTATTTGCTTAGCTTTTTCATTTTCGCAGCTGATTCCCTTCGAATATATTTTACCTTGCATTAACATTTTAGTATTAGTTACAACCCTACACAGCTAAAAATAAAAATGTGGAAGGAAGTAAGAGGTTCTAGAGAGGAATAAAATTTAATGGTTTTATTTGAGCATGGATAGCAGTATATTTCTCGGCTTACTTTAGCAATACACTGATATGAGAGTGGACTGAGAGTACAAAGTGAGGTGATCATATAATTACCGTACTAGACTAGATCATAAATTAGTAAGAGTGATTGATGCTCTCTGCAGGATTTCAACCAAACTTGATGTGGTCCACGACTCATGGGAATAGCCATCACCGCATCGCACGTCTGGATAAGGTCATATTAATTATGAGACCAAACCAATTGATGCGCTTTTAAAGACCCATCAATCATACCTGGACACGGATAGGAGTCTATTGTAATTATTATTGAGTGTTCTGTTCCAAAAGTTATGGTTTTAAGTGGCTTCAGGGCAATTCTTACTGACGACCTTCATTTTAGAAGGGATTCTAAGCATAGGTTAAATTTTTAATTTTTAGTTCAAGGACTCGAGGTACGGATGCAATACTGTGTTACAGTTCTCTGACTTCGCAGACAGTGAGGGCAGTTGCAATTACACAGACCTCTGAATGTAGTTAAATTGCAGGAAAGGTACAATCATAAAATCCTCATAATATCAAACTAAAATAAAAGAAATATTGGACCGAAACAGATAAAATTACAGAGAAACAGTGTTACATAATTCTAAAATGCCTCTCTACGATTAGAGTTTGTTCTACAATGGAAAATCTTGGTAAGAATTCGTTGGAATTTCCTGTCTCTGGCCCTAATTGCATTACATTGTAGTACAAGACTTGCTACACTTAGTTGCTTATCACTTGTGACATTGCCATTTACCTCCTAAAGAGGAGGCACAATGCAGATCATGAACAACAAGAAAGAGTGAGAATGATAAAAGACGCCTTTCACTGGGACTAGAATATGGACTTTGTCTCTATTTATGATAGGAATGATTCTGATGTTTGATGCACAAGGATACTCGGCAAACAGGGCACGCCAGTAAACAAGATCTCCACCGGGATTTCTCTATTTGACAAACTCATGAATAAATTTCCGACTAGTTATATTTTTGTTTGAGTAGACTTAATTCAGTTAATGATTCGTCAATATATTTAAAGGAATTTTGAATATTGAATCCTGAAATTTAGTTTTATGGGTAAAAGTGGGCAATCCTCTCTTTTGAAAGCTTCATATTTCTTAATGCCTTTGAAACATTGTAATGACAAGACCTGTAACACCAGTATGAGCCATCCTTTGACTACAGATTAACCTGAAGTTTCATTGATTTGGAGATACTTTTTAGATACCTTTGTTTAGTTTTCATTTGTACTCAGCATTCATCAAATTTACAGAGACCCAGTGGTCAATGAATTGCGCACGTAAGGCAACGAGACTGATATAAGACGTTAACAGATGGAGGGCCGCACAGGGCTTCCATTGACATTTGGTAAATCCAATATTACTGTCACAAAGGTAGCTCCTGCAATACGTAATATGTGTAGTGTTCCTTGTGTGACTCTTTCTTTGTGCTCTGTTCCCTATTCAAGTGTGTAACATTTTCAGGCCAAGTCTGATATTACAGTGTCGTTTCCATGTAAACTGCCGAAACGCTCTGTGTTCGTTTTAAGTATTACAGGTGCAATTAATATTGGCGAAGATTAAAACACAAAACAACAGGGAATTCATCAATCTGGCAAAGAATTGCACACAAATAGCTATGGCTGATATGTGACAGGAATTGATAGAGTCAGATCAAGTGCAATGCATTATTTATTCTTATTATCCACAGAAGTGTCATATGACTATCCATGCCCAACAAATTTGTATTTATTGCTTTTCCAACACATCTTAGTAGGACGACTTCTGATAGATTTTGGGAAAGAAAGTAAAACAAAATGCAACGTTTTCTAAGACATTTGAACAGAGCATCACAAAAAACAATATTTATGAGCAAGACACTTCAACCCAATACAAAAAATACAGCTTTCGCTTTGATTATGTCAAGACAAAAACTGTGCCTCGAATGAAGCTAATTACAACTTTTGTCCCTGAGGTTTCATAACAAATATAATGCGATGTGTGATGGAATTATACCATATGAGGCTCCGCAAAGCAACAAATTAAATGTGTGGGGAAAGGAAACAAATTCATTACAGAGTAATCTCAATTGGCAGAACCATACGTAATTTAACAGAACATGGAAAATACCATTGTTCGAAAAATATGTAATTAGTAGGTTCTGTCTTTACCAACCAATGACCAAAACAATATTTAGTTTGCGTAATGTCGAACATACATGATGTGCAGTTTTTTTTCCAAAAGAAATGTTTTCTCTGGAGCACTAGGACGCACCTCTAATCAGCCTCTATTTGTGTAAATGAATAAGTGACCTCGGATGATATTAGACTTAACTGACTTCCACATTATTTACTGAGTTAATCAACACTCCCAGAATGGAACCTCCAATAACTAAAACTTGCGAGGCTTCTAATGCTGTTTTTGTGTTTCATATTGATTCAGGTTTTATATTGGGGACGAAGGCGAGATTTCAATATAATACTGTTAATGTTGTCTGCAAAGCATTAAGATGTTGGACTTTTGATTCAGATTATCACCATTCCAAAACTTGTTTATTCAGTTGAATTGTAGTCCATAGTTCGTTCAGATGTGCTTTTACATGGAGTTGTTTGGTTCAAATAATGTTTGGGAATACCATATTGTTTAGTTATATTGCATTGTAACAGATCTATACTGACCAGAAAAACACCTTGATTATCTTGCTTGAATATCTTTACTTTCGAATACATTTTTGACAACAAAAGAATTGTTGCAGTATTATCTATGGATGATTGTTCCGGAGAACGAGGATCACAAAGCTCTATTCAACTGAGAGTTATTTACCTTACCATTGTATCTAAATGTAACGCGGATCTTGAGAGAGTTACTCGAGATAATATAATTTAGGAGGAGGTCAAGTTAATTATGGAGAAAGTGTAGTTAAGGTTTCATCAATCATTGATATAACGGCTACCTATTCTTTCATAAATATTCTAGTGATACATGATCTAATAGAATTGTAATGGAGTTTCCTCTGAGGTCACAATGAAATCAAATATTAAAATAATATGGTCACGACATGTTATGGCTTAAATGGAAAAATATTTTTGTCATCACATGAAAAATTACAGCACGGCACAATATCAAACTATCATGAAACATCCTCGTATTGAAACATGTTAAAAGGTAAACCATGCTGCTGGGTCTACCTAATTTAGAAATCGACACCTCGCACAAATGGATGTTCCAGACAGTGAGGTGTATTCTCTGATTTAAGTATTTTGTTCAATGTTTCCGTTTCGCCTTTAAGCATTAAATACTTAATGAGAGCTGTTCACAGTGTGTGGTCGGGAATGTGCATCATGATCACACCGATAAAAGTCATCTCCTCGATGATTTAGGACCACCTTCCATTTGCTTAGGAAGAGAATATTCAACAGAAAAAGGGTGTTATTTATTGTGTTTTTCCTGCGAAAATACTGAGAATTATCAATGAGATGTTTGGTAAAATGGGTTAATTATTGGAGCAAAGTTGCATGGAGAGCAACGAGATATAAATATGCAATCCTTGTCAAGGTCCGAACATAGTGTACCTAGTTGTTGCATTCGTACAGAATGTTCTGCGAAATATTGTTCTCTACTGGTGCAACGGAGTATTTTGGCCAATGACCATGAAATCATGAAAGGAGAAAGAAACACGTCTCGTAAAGAATACCCCTTATTAGTTTAAAGGATCGTATATCAGATTATAGTTTTTATCTTGTGAAAGCTTTCACTTGTTTCTTCCTCCCTCTGTCACAAATATTGGACTCTAAGAGCTTAAAGCTGCTTTGGTTTTTTTTGTGTGCACTGTTATTCTGATACGTGAAATTTCAATAATATTGCAGACATAACTCATCGGGCCATTTTCGTTTCAATTAAGATTTACCAGAAACTTTATTGCCCAAAACCCAGTGCTCTTTCTGGTAGAAAATACTGTGTATTTATTTCCGCTGATGTAATTTCTGTGCTTTACACAGAGAAAGTGTAGGCTTGAAGATAGAAGCCTAAAAGCTTTAATAAATTCTGATTGTACTAAATATGGTGTAAACTAGCGTAAGGCAGTAAAACCTGAAAACTTTGTAACTTTCGTCATATCATAGGACTCATTGATTTTATATTTGATGAAAGTGCACCTTGGTTTCAGGACAAAATTATGTATGTCCATTCGTACTTTTATTACTGAGTGACATTTCATACAAAGCACACACAATATAACTGTGACATGTATTTATCAGAGTGATGTGATGATCTTGGTATTTGAACAAGGCATCAGCATACCAAACTTGCTGGTTGTAGTACAAAATGCATTAAGAAAATTGAAACATGAGTGAGGGACCGAGTAAATATTTTATTAGACATAGGTGTGAGCATCTCATAACTCGTTCAATTGGTGAATGTGATTTGCAGTTCAATAAAAAAACAGATGTTTTGACAATGCGCTTTTGATGATAAATTGTAAAGAATAACAATAATTTATTTGGGAAAAGTCAAAATGTATGAGTTGCAGTTATATGCTTTTGTTAAGATCAAAAGATGGTTCCGGTTCCGGTTAGCAACAGGGCGGAGGGCACGAACATAAACTTTGAAGAATTTTCAACCGTAACAGAAACTCATAAGCG
>JBCAUG010305187.1:0-16672 GCA_038406175.1 Haplosyllis leylae | reverse complement strand
CCCCCCCCCCCCCCCCTTCCCCCCCCCCCCCACCCTCCTAGTTGAAGACGTCAGCCTTATCTAGTTTTTAACGATACACTCTACCAACTGAGCTAAGTCAACATTCAGTTACCAGCCTGAATTTGAGGTCCCACATGTTACAGTGCAGCTGTCGACTACACATTCTAACGTTGAGAGCCTCACAAGGATCCAACCAGATGTGTAACCAATAGCTGTAGATGTTAGTTGGAGCCAATCAAGGTCAAGTACCACAAGTACTTAAAGTAGTGCATGACAAAGTAACAGTGTGCTTCATGCAGTAACGTGCTACAGAGCAGTAACGTGCTTTATAGCAACAACTAGGCTTAAATGCTGATTCTGAAAACTAGGTTTAAATGCTGAGAGCAACAGAACATAGAAGATTGTAACATACTGCAATAAACCAGTCAAACTACAAACATCCCTTGCTTATGAGAAACAGGCATAAGACACCTTAGAGAGATCATCGGTACTGGAGGTCTACAAAGACTTGCCCGTAGCGCTCAGCCGTACCTGGGACCCACTGCCACATCTGCAGGGCCTAAAAGACCTCACAGAATCTTCATGCTCTATTGATTCTAGAAATGACAAGTCCAACATCTGAAGTGGTGCATGAAACAAAGCTCACTTCACAAATCTCCTGCTTAACAGATAACAGGCTAGCACATTCAGTTGAGCATTAGAGAGATGTTCCAGAAGTCATGGGTTCAATTCTCACTGGGGCCAATTTTGACAATTTTTTTTCTCTTCCCCATATAAAGATCTGTCAGATTATCTGACAGAAACACATATCATGAAAAACCCGATTATTTGACCAACTATCCACCGAAAACTGAAAAGGAAGGAAATTTGACCCGGAGGGGGCGCTTGGGTCCAGGGCAACTAACCCCAAGGTGGGGGCCCCAATCTATTATTTGGCCCAAATGTTGACGAAAACTGGCACTGCCCTCGATCCACCAATGGTCCATTTGCTGCGATATTCTTGTTCAACAAATAATGTTGTGGATTAAGCTAATTGACTAAAAGGGACTGTTGGGTCTGACCTGATTTGCAAATGTGTGTTTCCCTTCATTACAAGCACTTTCGGCCGTCCAATTATTTGCACGGATATTAATTCATAATACTATTTTGTTTATCAGACACAACATTGCTTGGTCCTTGGCGGCCATGTTTGACGATTATTGCTAAATGTTAGATTAAAACTTCCGTACTTATTTTGCATTGTCGCTTTATATGTTTCTTTTGTTTAGAACCATCCCTACCGTTTTCTGGAACCAAAACTGGGTCATGCTGTAATCCTCAACAACCTGGAAACAGAGATTCCAGAAACAACAGAAGATGTTGAGTCTCTGAAATCCACTCTAGAAACAATCGGGTTCAAAGTGACGTCCTACAAGGAGAAGAATTCTACGGTAACTCTTCAAAATAACGTTTTAATTGCCGCTTGCAATTGGAAGGAATGGGAAAGGTAATGTTTTTACTTTTTGTCCGTCCACACGGAGGAGGGGGGGGGGTACCCCAAGCCAAAGTGGGAGAGGGGTTTACCCAGTCCCTGGTTGGAGGTACCCAGGCCCAGGTGGAAGGTACCCAAGGCCCAGGTGGAGTTACCCAATCCCAGGTGGGGGTGGTAAATCAGTCCCTATGGGGTATCCCAGGACAGGGGTATCCCACCTCTGGCCAGGACATGACTGGAGTGGTCCCCACCTGGGACAGAACCGTGGTACCCCCCCCCACCTGCCGAACCTGCTGGGACTTGGGTACCCCTTGGCTGGGACTGGGGTACCACTCCCCCCCCCCCCCCCGTTACGGTACAGAACAGAAGAACGAGTACTTGCTACGTGGTGGGTGGTATGTCTCTTACGTTCACGTAGGAGGAGGTTCTTGTTGCTTTTATTTTCGAGCAATGTACAGATCACACCAAGTATATGACGTTAATTTCAGGGAATGAAACAAGTTAAACAGACAATAACAAAACCTCAGCGACGCGAGAAAACAAATTGTTTCCTTGTTGCACTAATCTGCTACAGAATGGAACAAAGATGGCTGCTAGACACGAATAAGATGAAAGCTTTCACGCTGAAACTGTTCACAGCTGACCTGTGTGCAGTGACAACATTACAGGGAAAACCTAAAGTGCTTCTCATAGAGGAGTATGGAGCCAGTGAGTACTAAATATTATCATTATCATTATGTACGGTTTATGTTATCTTTACCAAATTCATGATTTAAATTCAAGTTGGAATATTTGTTTTACGAATAAAGCACATTTGTTGTATTTATTGTACCCAGGTGGTTACCAGTATGTTGATTTATCAAACATGGAGAAGGATGATTTGTGCATCGTTTACGCATCAAACAGGTAATGTATGAGTTCTACAAAAAATTTAAACAAGAAAGCCAGAAGGCTTCATGCAGAGCTGTTTTGCTTGTGTCGTTTCCACGTGGGAATGACCAAACTCGTCGTTCACTCCCCAAATCTCACTGTAAAGTCATGTGACCACCTCTCTCAACTAATCAGAGAGCTCCATTCTCCAAAATTTTGTGAGATTTCACCCAAAAATATTTCTCATTTAAAGAGCAAAGCTGTTAAAACAGCTCTGCTAAAAAGTGAAGACCACAACGACCACAACGACCACAAATCAGACTAAACCCGGTTTTTGTGAAGACATTTTGAAATTACGTATGCTTCTCCAAAAGTAATGAAGAAAGTTTTTTAGTGTCCAGAACAGGAAGCAGAAGCCAGCCTCGTTCCTGAATACACTAGCAGTGCGCTTGCGCGAGGAGTACTCCACACAGTCGTTCATACAGATCATCAAAAAGATCCAACAAGACGTAAGAGCTGCTGCTGGAGCTCATATACAGGTCATTCTCAATAGATTTCTTTCTTTTTCACTTTCTGCCAAGAACAAGAAAGGCATCCTGCGGGAAACCGCAAGACGCGTACCACCCTTGGTGTGACCAGTCCCTGGGGGAGACCCCTGTCCTGGCCAGGGACTGGAGTACCTCTGAGAAAGGACCTGGGATAAGAGGCCAAGGAAATGACCTGAGACTGGGATTGAGGAACAATCACTGATAAGGAGGCCTGAGGGCTGGGCTGGGCAGAGGGCTGTTTTTGGTTCTGAGACAACCAGAGGTGATTGTTCCTATTCTAACACTTGTTACTATTCTATTTCATGCCTAAAAAGTTCATTTATTACCGAAAATATCCACATTTCCCAAGGTAAATTTTGAAAGAACTCTTCAGCAGGAGGAAAGAAATAGCCTCAAACCACACCATGCAGCCTTTGTTGGCTCACCAAGACTGCAGAATTTGAATGGAGTGTACAAGAGTAATGGCGGACGGAGTGCATCGGATGAGAACAAAATGAGGAAATAAGTGTGTTAATAAGGTAATAGGAGGCTAGATGAGTAGTGAAAAGGAACTATGAACATATACAGACTGCAATGAAGGAAGAATAAGGATCTGAATGGATACAGGAAAGTGTAAATTAAAAGAAAAAATGTGGAATGAACGATAATGAATGAAATCAAGCCGAAGTAAGAGTGCGACTATGTCAAGAATATAAAAGAAGACAAAGGTGAACTTAATAAACTTAGACTCAACAGCATAAGGTTGTGATTAGTGGAAACGAAGTCAAAGAAGACAAGGGTGAACTTAATGAACTTAGACACAACAGTATAAGGTCGTGATTAGTGAAAACAAAGTCCCGATTAGTTGAAACGAAACTACAAAATGAGTCAACAAAAAGCAAAAGAAGAAGAAGAAACTCAACCTAGTATTAAAACCTACTGCTCCCTGTCCAAAGAACAACGTAAGGAGCATCACTCTAGATCATCTTCACAAAAAAGGAAATCTTATCCAAGTGGCACCACTGATAGGGAATCTAAACAACGCAATATCGCATCAACAAGTAACATAGACAACAAGGACACAACAGAAGAAGAAGAAGGATTAACTCCAGAGGAAGAAAAGATGAGATGACTAATAATGGGGGCCGTCAAGCTGTTGTTAGAACCGCTTCAAAATGACATTAAAGATCTATTAAAAACTCAAATTGAAATCAAGAGAGATATTACTGAAGCTACACTACTGAAAGAAGAAAACAAGGCTCTACATGAAAGGATTGTAAAAGTTGAAGGAAAAAATAAAACACTCATGAAAAGGATCAATGATTTGGAGAACAAATTACTGGAATGCAATGTCATATTACATGGTATACCAGAAAGTGCCTGGGAAACAGATGCAATTCGACAAGAAAAAATATATGACATCATCACTGATACAGTGCTAGGGAGGACGTACGAGGAGAGGTTAGAAATTGCCAAGACCATGTACATAAAAGGAACAAAAAGACTTGGGTACTATAAGTCAATGCGAACCAGACCAGTATCAGTTGAATTCCTTTATAAAGGAGATGCTGAGTACCTACTTAACAACAGGAAATATTTATGTGAAGGAATCTACATAGACAGAGAATACTGCAAAGAAACCGAAGAACAAAGGAAGATCCTCAGACCTTTCTTCAAGGCTGCAAGAAAATTACCTCAATACCACAAAAAGTGTCGACTGGATGGAGATACTTTAATCCTGAAAGGGGTGAGTTACACTACTGAAACATTAGACAAACTTCTGACAGAACTAAGTGGCTTCAGTATAAGTTGCAAAACAAATCCAGAGAATCTAGGATTCTTTGGTAGTCTCAACCCCTTTAGTAACTTCCACCCAGCAACATTTCACTATAATGGTATAGATTATCATTCAAGTGAGCAGCTAATACAACATACGAAAGCCATCTTCTTCAATGACACTGAAGCATCAGAAAAAATCTTAAACAGTTCCACAGCATACGGAGCAAAACAAGCAGCAAGAGAGATTGTAAATTACCATCATGAAAACTGGTCAAACAGTGCAAAGGAACTATGTGAAGGAGGAATAGAAGCCAAGTTTCTACAAAACAGAAGTCTAGGAAACCTTCTTCTAAGTACAGGCCAGAAAAAGATCGTTGAAAGCAGTTTTGACTCGATTAGTTGAAACATTGTTGTATGGATGTGTGCGTTAATCTTCTGAAACATTTATCTTGTGACAGGATTAGTTGAAACATTGTACATAGATGTGTGCTTTAATCCTCCGGTTGGTTGCAAATGTCAAAGAAAGGTTTAGACTCTACTAGAAACCTTACTATGTGACTGAAGGCTTGAACACAGGAAGCGTATACCTCTCTATTCTCCTTCTACTGATCACAATATATGCCTAGGTATGTTTACACCTTGTACATTATTTATGTTGATGTTCACATTTGTTGTACTATTGCTGTTGTTGTTGAGTCTCTCATTGACCATCCAAATCCCAAACATCAAAATGTGTTTAAATAACAATATCAGAGAACACTTAGTCGAAATTAGACAAAGATTAGACTACTATGAAAATGATTCCTTTAAGTTCAATGATAACTGTGATTATATAGAACAGTCTGAATGTAAATCAATACCATGTGACAAAACAGATTTGTGTGTGGTGCAATTCAATGTTTGTGGGCTCATCAGCAAGCAAAGTGAATTACTCAAATTATTACAATCTATTACCAAACAAGGAGCTGATATAGCTATATTAGTCGAAACATGGCTCACCAAAGAAAGTGCAAACAGGTTGAAAATCCCAGGATACAAATATTATGGTAACATAAGATGTAACAAGAAGGGTGGCGGTGTAGGTTTTCTTGTGAAGGAAAATCTTCAGTTTAAGCCATTGAGCACAATAAAAGGGTCAAACAAACTGATAGAATGTTGCTTTATAGAGGTTAAAAGGAAACAATTAAAGCTCATTGTGGGATCCATCTATTGCCCTCCCAACACACCAGAAAAGGAATTTATAACAAGCTTTAAAGAAATAAACTCAACGCTACAAAAAATTAAAAACAAATCTGTAGTAATTGGCTTAGACCACAACCTTGATTTGTTGAAACATCATGTACACAGCAATACCCAGATATTTTTGGAAACATTTCTGGACAATGGTTATTACCCCTGTATAAGCAGACCTACCCATATTGCACATACAAGTGCAACTTTAATTGACAACATCATTGTAAGTGAAAAATTATACAGCAAACAAAATAGCAGAATAATAATAAGTGATCTGAGTGAACACCTACCTTGTATGTCAGTAATCAGAAATTGTCTAGATAAAGCACCTCCTATGGAAATGGTATACAGGAAACTAGATGAAAAAAATCTGAACAAACTGTTCAAATCATTAGAAAATGTAAATTGGAACAGGCAATTAAAAGACTGTAATGCAAACGAGAGTCTTGCCAAATTGCAAGACAAGATTATTGCAGAGCTAAACATAATAGCTCCAGAGAAAACTAAAACTGTTTCAACAAATTGAGGCATAAATGAACCATGGATTACACCGGGCTTACTTAGATGTTCCGAAAAGCAACTACAACTATATAAAGAGTACTTATCTTGTAGAACCGACACCAACAAAGAAATATATATTAATTACAGGAAAATGTATTAGAGACTAAAGAGATATTGTAAGGTTACCTATTATGTAAATAAGTGTGTTGAATTTAAAGCCAACACAAAGAAATTATGGGAAATGATTAATAATGTAGTTGGTAGTATGAACAACAAGCAAAATGTTATCACTAAACTGAAGATAAACAATCTTGAGACCTCAAACTCCAAAGTCATAGTGAATCACCTAGCCCAGTACTTTGCAGGAATTGGTAAAGAATATGCAAGTAAAATTGGGAAAAGCATTATAGATATTGACACATACCTGAACAAGATTAGTCGAAACAAATCAAGTGTCTTCTTTTACCCTACAAATAAAATAGAGATTTTGAAGATTATTGATAACCTCCCAAATAAAACTAGCTCAGGGTGGGATGGTGTAACAAATAAGTTAGTCAAATTTCTCCGCAACATCCTTCTAAAACCTCTGGTTATATCGATAAATAGATCTATGTTAGAAGGGGAATTTCCGGAATGCATGAAAAATGCTGATATAACTCCATTGTTTAAAAGTGGAGAACATGAAATCAGCTCAAACTACAGACCCATTTCACTACTGCCAGTCTTATCAAAGATAATAGAAAAAGTTATATATAAAAGAACATACAATTTTTTATCAGATACCAATCAGTTGTACGAAGGTCAGGCTTTAGGAATAGACATTCCTGTGAAAATGCAATACAAGAACTGGTTGGAAAAATACTAAAAGAAAATGAGAATAACACAAACACAGCAGCAGTTTTTATTGATTTGTCAAAGGCCTTCGATACACTTGACCACAGAATACTTATTCAAAAGCTAGAATTGTATGGTATAAGGGGTATAGCCCTGAAATGGTACAAAAGCTATTTAGCATCCCGCAAACTATCGGTTAAGTGTATGGCAGGAAATCCTGCAAAACATGAAAAAATCTAACTATGAAAGTTTTGACTTTGGAGTTCCACAGGGATCTTGCTTGGGACCTCTTCTTTTTATTGTATATAGCAATGATCTGCCTCTGAATCTAACACACTCAAAGGCAATTCTGTTTGCGGATGACACTACGCTGTATAAAAGCCACAAAAACACTAACTATCTTCAATGTTGCTTGCAAGATGATATATTACAATTAATGGACTGGTTCAAAGCAAACAAGCTTACGTTAAACATCAAGAAAAGCGTATGCATGTTCTTTACATTGGGCAAAAATAGTGGAAAAAAATTTCAAATTACCATAAACGACAACATCTTACCAAATGTTCCGTACACTAAATTTTTGGGAGTATGGATTGACTCAAAATTACACTGGGACCAACATTTAAATAAACAATTATTAAAGATGAAAAGGAACATGCAAATGTTAAGATTGGGCCAAAAATTTCTAAGTACTCATGCTAAAAAAATAATTTACTTCTCTCATGTACAATGTCATCTCACATATTGTTTAGGTACTTGGGGAAATCTAATCAAAACTCGGGACAAAAAAAGACTTCAATCTTTGCAACACAAGTGCCTAAAGTTAATAGGCAAAGGTGAAACGAACAGGAGTCTATCAATCCTTAAAGTAGATGATTTAATTAGATTAGAAAATATAAAATTTGGATACAAATACCTGCATAAACAACTACCCGAACGAATTATGAATACAGTGGAATCGGATCAAAATGGACAAAGTTTAATTAAAACACATAAGTATCAAACTAGGAGCAAACAAATCCCAAACATTCCCAAAGCAAGAACCAATATGTACCTGAACAGTATATTTGTGAGAGGACTTTCTGATTATGACAAAATATGTAGAAGCCAAGTTGAACAAAAAACCTACACTGGTATGCTAAAATCGCTAAAACAGAGTATGCTTGGTAAATACAATTAGCATTGTTGCCTTGATTAGTCGAAACATAAACCTGAATAGGCAAAACAAAAGTAAATCGGGCAAAGTTGACCTGACAAGGTGAAACAATCTGTATGTATACTGATAGGAATCTGACACGACTAGTTGAAATGTGACTCTTCACCGTTATTTAGCAATCTGTATGTATACTGATGGGAATCTGACATGATTAGTTGAAACGCAACTCTTCACCATTATTTAGCAATGTATCTACCATCACAATGTTAATGTACTAGACCTGTGCATGCGCCCTAGGTGGGTGCAAACATGGTGGCTGACAATGAAATCGCGAAAGAAATCATGAGCTATTTTTCTAGCAATAACTATTTAGAATATGTTCAATGCTTAGCAGAACGAGATGCGGTAAGTCTAGAACACTTCCAGAATACGCCTATGGGCAAGAACTTTTGGATTGATGTCCACAGATGCTTTAATGAACATGGTGTTAATCCGTCACATGTTCTCGAAATCTTCAGTGACTTCTCTGGTCAAGATGCAACAGAACTACGTGCTAGTGTAATTCAAATAGTGGAAGAAGACAAATTGCTATGGGGACATGTTGGAACAGTGGTGCTACATATGCAGTTCATGGATCTAGATACCTGGATTAAAGAAATGAAAAAGGACACTATGATGTGCGATGAACTAATGTTATACATGCTCAGTAGGATACATTGCAGACATACCCTCGTGTATACACGTAATCGCTCTTGGAGTACAGTGAATACTGACTCGCCCATCAGCAGTGAGGAACTGCATAGTATCTGTGATATACATCTCATTTACCTAGGTGGGAATCTATATGGTGAATTAAGGCGATTACCCATGATAGCTGCACCCAAATCTGCATTACCTCCAATCCCGATTAGCAAACCGGATAAACGAAGAGATAAAAATAAACCACTTGATCTCAGCAACACCAAAAATCAGTTTGCACCCCCCGTCGCACAAGGTGGTCAACCAACATCAAGCCGTCATAGTATTGCAGATCCAGGTGCTCTGTCTGAACAACTGACAAGAAGGAGTGTAACTCTGAAATCTTCTCAGTGTGCGAATGCAGCCAAACCCCGTGTGGTGTATCAAAAGGAAGGACAAGTTGTGTTTGGAAGTGTAGTGGTAACATACGACAATGATGCCAGTTGTTTCAACACATCAAACAATGCCCAAAATACGGACTGTTTACACTCTTCAAACCAATCTACTGAAAGTAATGACCATGAAATAAATGGTTTGTCAGTAGCAGTGGAATCTTCTGAAGCAGATGTGCCAGATAAGACAGCTGTCATAATATCAGTCATGTCAGAGACGGTGTCACCTGAAGCAGAGGTACCACTATCAATTATGTCTAGTAATGATACTGACAACAACGAAGACAGCAATAAAAATTCCACCGAAACAGTCGTGGACACAACCATTGACCAAGCCTCATCAGCAGCGGATGTGCCAACTACCGACATACATGGCTCAAATCAGGTTGGTGAACTAGTATCCCAAACATCTGCAGAAGCACCTGCAATTACAGAAACATCTGTGGCAGAAGATCCAACAGTACAGTCGGTAGAAGGCAAAGAAAAAACAGTGAGTGAACCATTAACTGTTAACCATTGTTTCAACAATTCAAGCCAAAAGGGAAAGGATCCAAAGACACTTCATACTCGTATCTGTGAATACTTAACCAAATTATTAGGCAAACAAGTTGTTGACTGCTTGCAAATTAACAAAAAATGTTACCCCACACGGTTGGAACTGAAGGCATTATTAGAAATAGCCACTACCACCACTCCAATTGAAGATGAAATAGATGATGAAAGGAAATGTGACTCAGACCCATCGAAGAAGATTAACAATAGACCTGACCGTCCTTATGAAATTGACTTAGATAAGTACCTAACATCACTAGCTTTGAAAAGGAAAGTCTCCGTGTGTCTTGATAAGGTGGAAACCAAAATGGTAAAATATTGGAACAAAACACACTGGACATGTTGAGATCCGTACTCAGATCTAGAAGATGAACGAGGATCCTCTTCCGTAAATGAGGACTCCAGTGTAAACATGGACCATGACTGTGCACCCAAGTCTGGTGTATATTTTACGATGATAGGAGGTCACTGCATGAGACCCAGGAAACGAACTTATCATACTACAAGAGACAGAAGAAACAACAGTCTAAATAAATTTTATCGTGGTCAGTGTGCCTCACCAAATAAAAGAAGGAAGAAACCAGAAGCATGGAGGAATATTAGAGAACCCTCAAACTCAAGAATCAGTGCACAAGAAATGATAACCAACAAAAAGGCTAAACCTTTAACTGACAATGAAAAGCTGACTCGGTCATACCCGCTGTTTCAACAAATCAAGTCATCACATGAAAGTGATGGCGAACATGTTAGTAATGATGCCCCTGAAGCAGTGGATAGTGATGCTACAATTGAGTATACACCACCAATAGAATTGAAACCTGAAATTAGAACCGATGAACCGACAGACAATAATTGTGATCCAGATGATTTGAAACCAGGTAAACGCAAGAAGAGAGTATTCATCAACAAAACTTTCGGAATAAGAAAGCATCCAAAATCAACGAGAGTACAGAACTATTACTGTACTGCTTGTGACAAAGTGTTCCAAAAGTCTTCACTTTTGAATCAACACTATAAGAAACATCACCCACCTTTGAAGTGTAGTGTATGTTCTAAGGAATTCAACATGCCGAGCACGTTATGCAGACACAGTTACATACATAAGAAGGAACCCAAATATCCGTGTGATCATTGTAAAATAGTGTTTGTCTTTGAAAGTGACCGTGACACACACTCCATCAGTCACAGGAAAACAAAAACCCACTGCTGTAACCACAAAAACTGTGGACGCAGTTTCTTTTTTGAAGGAGACCTAGTGTGTCATGTCTTAACACATTCCAAGGTAGTCTGGAAATGTTCTGAATGCACTTACCAGACTAAGGACGAGAGGAATCTAAAAGCGCACCGACGTGTACACAGCAATTTAAAACCGTACTTATGTAAACATTGTTTGAAATTGTTCAAATATGATACACAATTGCGCAGGCATTTGCCTTGCAAGGAGAATCTAGAAAAACCAGTAAAAGGCAGGAGTAACAGTCCGGAATACTAAATTACTATTGATGATAGAGTTGGTATGCTGGTAAGGTGACGAACTTGCCTTGAAATGTTAATAATAATAATAATAATTTATTTCCTTTCAGTTTTTTTTACAAGAGTCACGAAAAATATGTGATTACGTTTTGAGTTGCTAGTAAGTTTTACAATTAAGATCACTGAAAGGGGGTTAGCCTTAAGTCTTTTCA
Source organism: Haplosyllis leylae (assembly GCA_038406175.1). Lineage (NCBI taxonomy): Eukaryota > Metazoa > Annelida > Polychaeta > Phyllodocida > Syllidae > Haplosyllis > Haplosyllis leylae. The sequence continues at coordinate 4,934 of JBCAUG010305187.1, read as the reverse complement.
GACTGTATGCAATGCATAAGGCTACCCGTACCTTAATTTAACAAAGAAAAGTGCAATCGAATACAAACTTTGTACAACATTAATGGTGCAACTGTTTTAGGAGTAGTCTGTTTCCCATTTTAATGTCATATTCGAGATATCCAGTTTTATGAGTTCCTATTTCTCTTCACTGGGTCAGAGCGATGATTAACACTAAGTGATTACACACTAAATGTATAACGAATCTTTTCTTAAGTCAAGTTAAGTACAAGTATCTGAGATATGACAACAAGAAATATACCAAGTTAATATCTAAGTTAGAGCATGATGGTACCTTGCTTCTTAGGGAATCATATGAAGAATAGACGATAAGCATGGGCATAGCTATAGTTTCGAGTAAGGTTCCCAGATTCCATACGTGTTCATGTCAACTAAATTACCAGACGTTATTTGCAACAGCAAACAGATATCTTCGGCTTAAGTAACATAACTCAGTTCAAATAATTAAATTTTGAACGATAACATGATAAACAAGCGAGCATCACACAGTAATCTCCAATACTGAAAATTGTTAGTTACCTTCATGCACAATGGTTGTTTCTCACTTTCATGTTTGTATTCAAGGAATACCGTTCTCGTTTCCCACTTTCGTGATAATAACCGAAAGTACCGTTCATGTTTCTCTCTTTCATGTTCATTGGAAAACAATAAAATAATGACATATATATGTCATAAGCAAATAGCAGCGTTATATACGGATGCCGATGTTTCTCACTTTAATTCACAATCTACACTTCCGGAGAGTTGCTTCTTTTCAGTGGTACACAGCTACCATCGCCTGCGTCTGTTTTGTGCCTGGACCATTGGCTGTGGTACTTAAATCCTTTCCCACAAATATCACACGTAAACCGGACAGCGTCAGAGTGCATCCTTTTGTGACTTCGCAATAGCCGTTTATCTTTGGTTGAATACTTGCAATCTGGTGCATCACAATGCCACACAAGTTTTCCATGAATTAGCACATGCTTGGCTAGTTCGTTTTTGCTAAAATAGCTTTTCCCACACCCATCGTGTTGGCACACTTCTGTTCTTAGACGTCGGTGACATAGCTTGTGAACTTTTAGTTCACTTGGAAAAACGAAGGCTTGTGAACACCTAGGGCACAGATATTTCCTCTCACTCTTGTGAACATATTTATGACGTGCAAGGGTGGAGGGAGTACTAAATCTCATCTGACATTCTATGCACACAACCGGATCGTGGCTTTCTCGATAATGTTTATTTAAGCTCCCTTGACTTTCATATTTTTGTTCACATCTGGGGCATGGGAATGAACTCTTCCTCTGGTATTTTTTCTTGATGAAGTGCTCAACAGTTACCAATCGACCTTTCGGTGTTACATCTTGGTCCGACCCGCTTTCTGGTTTAGTTGACTCTTGTTTGACAGTCAGATTTGCATGCGAGCCTGTTGGATGTTCTCTCCTACTCCTTGCAAAATTTATGAGCGGTATCAGATCACTATCACTAAGATCTTCCTCATCACTGCTTTTCTGTTTGGGTTGAGGGATTCGATGGGATGTTGCAGGATGTACTGTACAACTTTGTTGTGTGGCAATCCTGTATTTTGAGGGACCGGCGCCGGGAAGAAGTTTTCGCTTAGCTTTACGACGACTTTTACAGGGCAAATCCGAGTCACTTGTATTGTTATCGGCATAGTCAATACTTTTCTTCACATTTTGGGGTGGTCTCTCAATCGCAGGATGTTTGGTTTTCCGCATTCTTAAGACATAGCCTGATTTACCAATTGAGGGTTCATCTGTGTTGGTAGGTGTATCAATGCTGACACTTTCTTCAATGATTGTATCACTGTCAGTACCGATGTCTTCTAAATCTGAATAAGGGTCAATGTTTTGCCACGTTTCCACTGGTGGTGGTTTCCAGGAGTTAATCACTTCTGTAGATAGTTGGGAGATGACCACTTTAGCCATTTCAGTTGTGGCTTTGTTCATCCATAATTGTAATACTGATGGTGTAACAACTAGATCCTCATAAAGTCGGATGTTTCTTTCTGGAGGTAATTCAGTTCCCAATACTGTGTCAGTGATTGCATTTCCCCTTTTCACGTTCGCATCTTTATGCCAGGTCCTGTTTCCCACTTTCACATCAATGGAGTTGCCTATCACTAGACATGTTTTTGTTGGATTGACCGACGTGAGTTTTGTATCACGTGCAAAATACAGTTCCACATGAGCGGTACTAGCTGAATAGCATGTGAATACAGTCGGTGGTAGTTTGCAAGAGAGCCAGGAGATATAATCCACACACTGCAGAAAAAGTGAATGTGGTTCTCTTTGAACAGCAGAGCTCAATAGTGATTGTATACAATTTACACGTAGCATGGAAGGACTGTTTTGGGCGTTCAGCATTTCATTGCTTACAGTGTTTCCCACATTAATGGCTGGGTTGTGTGTATCAGGTAAGTCGAAGAACTTTTCTAAGCTCTCCATGCGTTCAGTATACACGATGTCAGCATCTAAAGGAGTGTTCTGTGTCCATTCTGGGAATTCCGGTGGGGATTGAATTTGCAGTTTTACATTTTCTCAATGTATCAATTGAACAAATAATCCTGGGTGCATATACAGGAAGTACATATCACAAGCGTCTAATAACTCTAGGATTAACATACTGCCCTCAGGTTCGATCGTGGACCAGTTTCTATCCTTGCATATCACTACTACGTGGCGGTGGAAAATCCTACATAATGCAAACAGGACTAATTCATCACCACCCCCTGTTTGCATTCTTGTTTTCCACTGATCAAATGTTATCTCGTGCATTTTTAAGAAGATTTGTCCTACATTTTTGTAGACCTTTCTACCACATTCTATTCGCTCTAGAACATCTTCGCGAACACTAGCTGCATCTTCATCACTGTACAGCCCGAATAGACCAAATAAGTAGTCCTTATTCGGCTTACCGTCTTTTATACAATTTTGTCGGTCCAGCTTGAAAAGTTTACCTAGGTTACTCTTTTTGAAACTGTTTGACGTAACAAAATCGTTCCAATTGAAGCTGGGTATAATGCTTCTGTAGTTAAAAGGGGAAACCAAACTAAGGAGTTCTTCCGTCATCGTCATGGCCGCCATTTTGATGGTTCTATGACTGTGACCTATTTTGGCGGGAACTCATGATAATCAGTTTGTGATAGCAACGCAAATTGTTACAAGTGTCTAGGAACCCGGTTGATTTAAACAATATTATTGTAGCACGTGTCCACGTTTCCCACTTTCATGGGATATAATCAGTGCAATAAAATTATAATATCTACATTTGAACATATTCATACGGTTGTTTCCCATTTTCAAAACAATGTTTCCAATTTTCATGCGCGATTATGTTTTCCTTTTGTGCACTATCAGTGTTCGATTATACGTTTCCCATTTTCATGTTACAGTAATAGATTAACAGATATTTTACAAGCAATTATACTTTTCAAATAGTTCTTTTTTTAATTGATTGGTAAAGGAAGCCAGGCTACACTTTTGCCGCGTTTCTCCCTTTAATTCCTGGAAGTGTCCAAGACCACTATTGATAATACAGTTTTTGTATAAGTTTGTGCTGGAACATGGTCTGTTTGGTATTGATTTATTTCTTGTAGAATACGGGTGGCTCTTTATCAGAGATTTTCCATGTTGGTCGGTTCTACTAAGTTCCATCAGTCTACAAGGAAGTAGGTCATGGAAGATTTTATAACCGAACTTACATTTTTCCAAATTTAAAAGGTCTTGTACTCTCGGGATTTTTAGGTAGCCATAGGTTTTCAGGCTTGGAGATCTTCCAGTAATAATGGCAATACATTTATTTTGCAATTTTTGTAACTTATTCAACGAAGAGGAAGATAACATGGGCCCCCAAACCGAGATTCCATAACAGATGTGGCTGTGAATTTGTGCTGAATAGACAAGCTTTTTTGTATGCAAGTTGAGGAAGGATCGCGAGTGTCTTAATAATCCCATATTTCTTTTAATTTTTTGTAAGATTTTATTTAAATGATCTTTCCATGTTAATTTATCATCTACCCAGATGCCCAAGAATTTGGTACTTTTTACCATTTTTATTTTAGCCACGCCCACTGTTATGGGTTCTGTGTTATGGGATGTGTTCATAAGACCCGAATAGTTGAAACAGTGATAAGTGCGTACTGTAAACACTCAATGTTATGACACTTGATGTTCTTTGAGTTTGGTTTCCTTATGAGATTTAGCAAATTGTTCTGTTTTTCAAACTGTTTCTTACTTAACATTAAGATTGCTTATTCTATTTTCGTGGGAATGGAAGTCTTCATAAGTAAAACACCGCAAACACTATTTATTTGCAAACAAGTAATGAATTTATTGTTACTATACATAAGCAAGAATCTTAAAGATATATAAACTGCCTTGAAGAGTCGAAACAACGTCACTGTAAAAGCAACATAAAAACAGTAAACATCGAAATTTGACGCTGTATATAAAGGATGGTCGTACTGTATATATGTTATATAATGTTATTACTCAACAGAACTTTCTTTCCTTTTCTATTTATCCATCGATGTAACATCCTACTATGGTCATCCGAGTTTGGTTGGATCATGTATTCAACCCTACACGACTATTAGTCTATGGGAAGAACCTTCTCTTGTTATTAGAAAATACATGTTAAGCGGTTTCGTTTATTATCATGTTGAGAAGATTGTAACAACAAGAGTAAATAAATTATCATTATTATTATTATTATTGTTCAAAGTCAACAAAGACCAAATACACCAACCTGCCCCATTTTAACAAATAAACACATGTAAAACTGTCACCAATATTTACACTGTCTTGGTTTGTGTAATAAAACTCAACCCCAGTCAGAATTGAGTGTCCGCCAGGTCAGTGAGGAGAGCAAGAGTTGTTTAATCTCAGGGGGTG
>JBCAUG010305076.1:0-17545 GCA_038406175.1 Haplosyllis leylae | reverse complement strand
AATTTTTTCAATAATTTGTGAAACCTCATTTGTAAATAATATCTTTTAAAATAACACCCTTTGTATCACTGCTCAATCTGTCACGGAATAGTGAAATAATCCATTAAAATCTAATTTTTTTTAGTTTTAACCAAGCAGAAAAATAATGGACAAAATAATTTCTATAATATTAAGGAAAAAGAAATCCCATTGGGTGCCCATTTCTTATTTTTTCGTGATATTCTTTGAGAAGTCCCCTTGCAGTTATTGTAATAATTAACAATAGATGTCACATCAGTAGCAATCCCATTATGCCTCATTTTGGCGGCGGGCGGTTATTTGCGGCAGCCATCTTGTTATTCACGAAGTGGAAGCGTAGCAGAAATGTCGTAAGTAATAATTCAATACAAATGCATCAAACATCTTCATTCATGTGCAGAAATTAATTACAAATATCAGAACTTTTTGTGTATGTAATATGTGAGGATCAATTCATTAATTTATTCTTATATGGACTTTGTTTAGTCAAACTGAATTTTTACATTCTAGAAATAAGTTTATTTCTGCATATCAACAGTAAAACAGTCGTTTCTGCTTGTAAATCAGCAGAAAATTACTGTAATTAGTCTGGCACCGAAAGAGGCATAATTTTTGGTGTTAACTTATGCTCAACAGAAACCTCGAACTTTGTTTCTAACATAAAATGAAAATTAGTTGTGTTGTTGAACAGGCATTTCAATGAGTATCAACGTGACCGTGAAAGACGTCAACTTGAGGATGAACAAAGAAGGCTGAATGAAAGACGACGACAACTGTAAGTTGTTTAGTTTTATCTTTCCATATCTGTTATGCCCGTTCATATCAGTAAATTATCATCTGCACCCCAAGGCCCACCCACCGCTTCATGAGATAGCAGATGTCTTGTTGATTATGTCACGGATGGGGCGTCACAGGTTGGCCGTTTCTTGGGTAGAACATACACATTGATGTCAGATGTCTGTGGAAAAGGGGTTAGTTCCCCTTTAACTCTTAGCAAGTACCTGATGTCAGAATGTACCTAATGTCATAAGTGTAAGAATTAAAATTTATATGATTGTGCCGGATGTATTTTAATTTTAATCCTTTAAACATAATTTGTTAGAAGTGGGTGTGTAATGTTGTATGCTTCTCCAGTTTTGGCCATAGCATTATAATTGCTCATTGCTGTTCCTTGTTACAATACCAACCAGGGCAACCAATATCCCTTCCCATTTGTCTGCGCTACTCCCACTGCAGCATACACACATCAGTCGGCAACCAATTATCACAACTTAAGTCACATGCATACTTTCATCTTAGCTTATGCATTAAATTTCTACAAATGTTGCTCAAGTAGGGAAGCAAATTAAATCTGATCATTATCAACTTGGGTCAGGGAATTTAGAAAAAAATTCAGCCTGGGATTTTGCCAACTTGATTCATGTCAAGGAATTGTCAGGGAATTTAACATTTTCATGTCAGGGAATTGTGAATAGACTCAAATGTGGCAACCCTCGGTAGCTTTCAGTGATTCAACATTGACCTACAACACTGATCCCATCATTTTGTTGTATCATTTTTGGCATTATCACGGTTGACACATGTCAGAGAAATTTTGGTATGAATTGAAGAACTAGCAGATTTTTTTATATCGCCTGGAAACTGTGCATTGTTTTGCGCAAGCATTTCTAGTTTAAATAAAATATCTGCATGTTATTGAACTAATTAAAAGAATACAGAACTGCAGCAAAACACTCTCTAGAAAAAATAATGTTTTTTTTATTTGCATTTCTATTATCCTTATTGTCTCACTGATTGCTATTTGATTCCTTAAGTACTGCTTACAGATGTTGATTGTAGTTGTAGTAAACTAGCCATTAAGTACATCATTTATATTTAATGGAAATATTGTCATCAAACTGAACCAGAATTTGCTCTGTCAAAGCAAAAGAGATTGTGGTTGATGATATGCACACATGCAGAGTTGGCACTGACCTTCATGGGCATTGCTGGCTCATTTAATTGTGGGTACACAGTCATTTTTAGTTTTGAAATGGAATCTATGAATTTTGTGTAAATTCAAAAGAAATGAAACTTGCACATATTTCCTTTCCATCATCAGATTTCTTCATCATCACACTCATCAGTACATACAAATGAAATATGTTTCAGTACAGATATGCCACTTGGTGACAGGTGTCACTTTTCATTGGCATTGTATGAAATAAAATAAGTATGATTAAATTCATTTGTACTTTGTACACAGTGGGTAATAATAATTTCACACAAGTGTTGTTCAAGAATATTTCATAAGGGGGCCTGTCAGCACCCAATAATACACAAATGGAATAAATCAATTTAAATTTAAATGGAAAAGACACAATGTTTGGTAGGTTAATTGTAACGATTACAAAAGAACAATTACTGTAATTGCACTGGTATACTTTAATGGTTTTTCAGCAACTGTAAGACTGTTTAAGAAAGTATAGAAACTGTGTCCAAATGCTATCACTTTTGAACTGCTGAAGATAGGGAGAACAAATGCGTTTGAAGGCCAGGCAAATATACATGTGTCTCATTTCAGTGAATATCCTGTCGCGGTGGATTATACATATCCTTATGGATACCCTGAAGTGCCGTATCAATCGGATTATCAAGAAGTAGACAGATTTCCACCATATGGAATTTCCGGATATAGACCTTACACAGCCAACAGACATCATCAGCACAGACCAATACCAAGACCTGCTGCACCCACACGTAGGTATGAATACACGGACTACACAGGACATTATGGATATAGGCAACATGCTTACATGGATGTACACTCTGATTATGTGCCACATGCAGGTGCAAACGAACAGGCTTACAGACATGAACAGGCTTACAGAGGTGAACATTCTGATTATTTGAATCATGCAGGTGCAAATGAACAGGCTTACAGACATGAACAGGCTTACAGAGGTGAACACTCTGATTATGTGAAACATGCAGGTGCAAATGAACAGGCTTACAGACATGAACAGGCTTACAGAGGTGAAGACTCTGATTATGTGAAACATGCATATCATGCAAACAAACAGGCTTACAGACGTGAACAGGCTTCCAGACGTAAACACTCTGATTATGTGAAACATGCAGGTGCAAAAGAACAGGATTACAGAGGTGAACAGGCTTCCAGACGTGAACACTCCGATTATGTGAAACAAACAGGTGCAAAAGAACAGGCTTACAGAGGTGAACTGGCTTCCAGACGTGAACACTCCGATTATGTGAAACATTCAGGTGCAAAAGAACAGGCTTACAGAGGTGAACCCTCATATGTGCAACAATCACCTCAGGCAAACGAACAGTCTTCCAGTGGCGAATACTCTGATTATGTGGAAGATGCAGATGAAAATGAAGTTGAAGAGGTTAATAAAAGTAAAACACCACGTATCCTACTCAAGGATATTAATAGTGACCTGAACACCTCTGTTGAATCCAACAAAAGCAGGTACGTTAAAAACTATTAAAATATGCTATTTAAAGAATAGTTATTTTGTACATAATTTTTTTCTGAAAGTAAATAATCAATGTATTGCAGGAACAATTGTCATTCTGACACATTAACAGTGAAAATGAATCATTTTTAATAAAAGTTAAATAAATGCTATTTCATGTGGATAGACATTTTATATTTGTAATGGTATTAGGTACTTGTATGTAAATAAGGTAATATCTATAAATTAGGAGAGGGCAGCCAAAAAGTAGCAAGCCTCCGAAAGAACCTGAGCTTACACCCCCCCAAGGATTATCCAAGGCAGAATATAGACAGTGGAAGAATAACCAAAATGTCAGAAGATTTAGACAAAAGGCATTTTTTGACCGTCTTGAAGAATCCACCGAAGATTATGAAAGGTGTTTTTTTAAAAAAAATTTTTGTTTACTGGTGGGGTTAGTGTTGAAGTGCCATTATTACTGCTCTTTTCTTTAACCACATGATTGTTTTATAATCATTTCATTTATGTACATTTGTTTCCATTTGTCTTTTTTGCAGTTTGCTTATTTGTGCATGCAGTCTTACATTATTCTTTCTTTGTCTGTGATTTTAGAAATGATAAACGTGCAAGAACGAAATTTCTTCTCGAAAGAACAGTGGACTCAAGGTAATTTTTAGTTTCTTTTTTGTTTTTTCTCCTTGTTTAGGATTAGCATTCAACAAATGAGAATACAGGTTCGTAACGACAACAGAGTGAGACAAAGACTATGCAGACAAAAAATGACAGATGAAAAACGAGCATTGGTCAGGAAGAAAGATAGGGAAAGGAAGAGAGAAGCAAGGGCAAAACAAAGAATTCAATCTGTTGTAGGTGCCAAAATGTCCGAGCATTCAGTGCGGAAATACTCACAAAATTTTCGTAACAAGTTCAAGAAAAAACCTCAGTACTTGTTGCCAGTTGTCAAGCATATATTGAAGCAGATGTGTCGCAATCCGCAAATGAAAGAAAAACTTCAAGAAGGATGTGTTGCATTATTTGGTGAAGGTTACTGTCGACATGCAGTGAAAGCACTTTTGAAAATCAAGGAATTAAAGCAGAAAAAACAGTGGAGCAAAATTGGAAAGTGTGTTGATAATATTCAGCATCGGTATGGAAGCCTGCGTAAAGCAAGCAGAGTGTGTGGACTTCCTTGGAGTTCTTTCTATCGTTTGTATAGTTTCACATCTGATGTTGATGCTGGGCAGAAAGAGTATGTCAGAAAGATGTCTCAAAAATTGAAAAGGGAAGTAGTTTCCTTCTATCGTTCTTCTGGAGTATCTTTAGAATTACCTGACAGAAGATACGTAGGCAAAAGGTTTCTCATTGAAACTTTGCATATAGCTCATGAAACGTTTCAGTCTACAACTGGGTCAAAGATAGGGTTTTCTACATTTGCAAAACTTAGACCTAAGGAAGTGAAACTCATGAAGTCAACTCCTCACCGTCAGTGTTTGTGTGATAAATGTGAGAACATGGAATGGCTTTGTAGGCAAATGAACAATTTAGGGATTAAAGGAGTAGATAAAAATGTTAGGATGTGTCTCCAGAAAACTCTCTGTGAACCAAGAACGATTCCATATGGTTCACTTACTGTGAATGATCTGCCATGTGTTTTAAGACACTGTAAAACCTGTGGTCTTGAAGGTTTGAAGCAAAATATACGTGAAAATAATGCAAGAGATTTCATGTTGCAGAAATGTACGTGGACTATGTGGAAACAAGAGGCATTTAAGAACACCAGCAAACTAGTGAAAAAAGATACCACGGGCACTTATGTAGAATTTGTGAACACATTTCTGGAACAACTGCACTCTTTTGCATTGCACCTGTTCTGTGCCAAATGGCAGATGAATGACTTCAAAATGCTTAAAGCCAATTTGAAACCCAGTGAACTTTTAATGGTGCATGACTTTGCACAGAACTACTTGTGTCACAGCCAGGACGAGGCACAAGGGGGTTTTTTTATGCATGAACAAGTAACTGTTCATCCGTCCATTTGCTTCAGAACCTGTTCAACTCCTGACTGCAACAAGATAGTTTGTGAAGAAATAATTCACATTTCAAGTGATGGTACACATGACCACTTTGCAGTAGCCCAATTCCGCAAGGGTTGTATTGAGCACTTCCAAAGTCAAGGTATAGATGTTGATAGGGTTTATGAGTACTCAGATCAAGCTCCTCAACAGTACAAGTCCTGTAATGCATTCAATCGTTTGTCAAAAGCTGTGAAGCCATCCGTTTCCAATTTCTATGGTGTTCAGCATGGTAAAAGTGTTGCAGATGGAGCATCTGGTCGAGTCAAACGTACTGCATGGGTTGGTGTCTTGACAAAACAAGCAACAATTTCAAATGCAAACGATTTTTATGAATACTGCAAGAAAAAAATGGAAACAAAGCATGATGCTTCTCTGCAATGTAATCATTACAGAGTCACATTTAGGTTCAGTGGTCCAATAAAACGTCAAAGCACAACAAATTCTTTAACAGTACACAGAACTAGAGACATTCATTCTGTACGAAACATTGGACATAGTGGTCTCATACAGTTCAGATATTTGTCATGCTCATGCAGAAGTTGTTTAGATGGTGATGGTGCATGTGTAAATGCAGATTTCGTAGATGGTTGGAAATGTGCACCATGTGCAAAGTTGTCAGCAAAGTCACTTTCAAACAATTACAGTAATACGATGTGGAATGATGATGACATCTACTTACTGAATCGGAAAGATGGAAGTAGAAAGCTGAGTGAATATAACACTCTTACAAAGGACGAGGTACTATTTACAGAATTTTCAAAACCTGTGAACAAGGAAAACAATATCCAAAGGGATGTTCCAATGTCGCGTCCAAGTTCTGCAGAATCACAGGAACAAATTAGCAAATCCATGAAACAGGAAAGTGGTGAAGACAAAAACATTTTGTCTGTTTCAGATGAGCATGATCTTTCGGATGGTGAAACAGCCCTAACTGAAGAAGACTGTTCACAGATTGATACAAATTGGTGTTCAGAGCTTAAGAGTGGATATGACTTTGATTGGGTAAAATTGCAGACAAATGTTGCAAATTTAAAAAGATACTGTGGATTGCAGTTTGTTGTTAGGAAGGTTAAATTACCTCAGTTGCGATTTGACAATGAATGCTTGAAGTGGATATCTTCTGTTGATAGAGTCAGCAGTGCTGCACAGAAACAGGTGCCTCGTTCGGTACATAGCAATTTGGTACCGACTGAAACTCCTGCATTGGGAAATTGCTTCTGTAATGCTGCTTCTCGTCTCCTGTTTGGAAATTATTATCAGGATGTAGAGATAAGAATGCGCATTCTTTTTGAAGGAGTCGAACATGAGCCAAATTATTTAGATTCAGAGCAGTTGACAAGAGGAATGAATGAAAACGCTAGTCAGCAAAATATTTTGGAAAGGTATGCAAGCTACTCCAGGAAGTACTACCCAAATGACCCAAAGAAAACCTACAGATTTGAACTCTTCAAGTATCGTTTGAATGGTACTTACTCTGGAATTTGGCAGTTGCACCAGTTGAGTAATGTTGTTGGTAAATGTGTGCATTCAGTGTATCCAGACAGATTTGCTCCATTCCTTAAGAAAGACTTGCAACGCACAATGCTACCAAGAAATCCCTTTGAAGAGAATGAATGGCCACTGTACATTATGTGGTGTTCCCTTACAGAAACTGGTCGTCAGACAAATCACTTTGTTCCACTGCTGTGGAAAAAGTTAGTTTCAAATAAATATCCATATTTGTTTTTTTTTTTAAATTGTAAACAAGTATTTATGAACTGAGTTCGCACTAAATATACTGTACAGTTCCGATAATTTCATAAAAAGTCAGATAAGCAGAATGTTAGTGAAACTAAAAATTCTGTGATTTCTGTTCTGGTATAATATTAACATTTCCTTTTTGCAGAAATACAACAGAGAGCCCTATTAGACTTATAGGGGGTGCTGGAGGAAGCAGGAAAAGGAAAGCTCCAACACGGAAAACCGGACAACCTGCAAAGAAAGTGAAGGTAGAAGGAGAAGTGAGGGAAGAGGAGGAGCAGGAAGAACAGCAAGAGGTGGAGGAGCAGGAGGAGAAAGAAGAAAAACAAGTGCTTAGAAGGTCTGGGCGGATTAAAGAGAAGGTTAGTAAACAGATGTCTGTTACTGTTGAACAACAGGGAAAAAAAGAGACAAAAGGAGAAAAATTGGTGTTGAAAGGAAAGGAAAAATCTGTTCCAAAAGGTAAGAGAGCTGAAGGGAAAGAGGTACCGAAACAAAAGGCTGAAACAAGAAAATCAAGAAAACCAACATCAACAGTATCACAGGCTGAAAAGACAAAAGAAGAGAAGAGCACTAAATGCAGAAAAATTTATAAAAAGCCTGCTCCAAAAAAACAGAAAGATCCTAAAGAGACGGAAGAAGGTAAAGGTAGACAGATTGAACAGCAAGCATCTGCTCCTGAAGAGACTGAAGAAGGTAAAGGTAGACAGATTGAACAGCAAGCATCTGCACCTGAAGAGACTGAAGAAGGTAAAGGTAGACAGATTGAACAGCAAGCATCTGCACCTGAAGAAAAACAGAAAGAGACATTTGAACCAGGTGAAGGTCAACAGGTGGGAGTACATGATGAGCCAGTGCAAGAGGAATCAGATGTATGTGTTGTTGGGTGGGGGGGAAACAGCGAAGAAAAACAAAGTGCTACGGCCACTGGAACTATATGCACAAGGGCAGCTAGAATTTCTTTAGAGGAGGAATGGCGCGAGTTATCAGAAAAGGCAGATGATCTTGCCTACCGACAATATCAACGAGATGTACCTGCAGGGCAAGAAACGCCAAGTCCTGCAGAGGGCCAAGCACGGCAACGACTTGTAGAACAAGTAATGTCTCCTGGAGAAAGATTTCTATCCGTATCCCCGGGTATGCCGACACCATCAACATCAGGAATTAATTTCGGATCTGCTTTTAGCCTCAAATCCGTGTCATCATTATTCGGAACGCCGACAGGCCCCCCAAGTGGCCGTGTGCAAAGCAAATTACCTCTTGCCCCAAAATTTTCAGATGCCAGTGCAACAGAGACACCTTCGAGGATCTCATCTCTCATTTCTGGACGTTTTGGAAGTGGAACTGAAAAGGAAAAAACTGCTGAAATGTTGGCTCCTGAAACTGAAAAAAAAGTGGGCTTGTTCACATGACTGATATCAAAATTAAATTGGAGAAATTACTCCCCGGTTCATCAAGTTCAGAATCTACTTCTCAGCCAGCACAAGAAGCACAAGAACGTGGTCAGATCTTAGCTTTGGACACTCCACAAGAAAGTAAGACAGAAGACAAACCAAAAGAAGAAAGTAAGACTGCAAGTGAAACTGAAGAAAAACAGGAGAGACGGCAGATGAAATTACAGAAATTACTCCCAGGTTCATCAAGTGAATCTACTTCTCAGCCAGCACAAGAACGTGGTCAGATCTTAGCTTCGGACACTCCACAAGAAAGTCAGACTGAAAGTAAAACAGAAGACAAACCGGAAGAAAGTCAAATTGCAAGTACAAGTAAAGCTGAAGAAGAACAGAAAGAAAGTCAGACTGAAAGTAAAACAGAAGACAAACCGGAAGAAACTCAGACTGAAAGTGAAAGTAAAACAGAAGACAAACCGGAAGAAAGTCAAACTGCAAGTACAAGTAAAGCTGAAGAAGAACCGGAAGAAACTCCGAGTGCCACTAAAGGGGAAGCAGAGAGTGCACAAGAAACATGACCTGCAACAAGATCACAGAAGGGAAAGAGGTACAGAATAATGAAAATTGCGATAATTCTGTACTGAATTTTGAACATTTCATGCGTTCTTAATAGATAGTGAAAATAATAACTTTTTTGAAATGCAGATCTGTTTCAGGGAGGAAGGTAATGAATTTGTGCATGTAATACGTAGTACGCAATTCATTTATTGCATGTATCAATTAATATTGTCTTTTTTATGTTGTTACAATTTAAGGGTGAGTTCAGCTAAATGGAAATAAATTCGGTTTAAAATCTGATAAAATGAAAGGATAACTATTGTATTGGATGAAGAAAATATGAATTGAAATAACCAGTGAACTGTTTGTACAAACAAATATACAATGAATGTAATATTACAAATGCAGTATTTGATTACATTCATTATCATGTACAAGTAATTTGATGATTATTGTTTCTGTTGTAGGGAAAGGGTAAAGGAGGAAGAAAGAGGAGAAAATGAAAGATCTTCGATGACAGGACGAATAACTTCTGCATTAACCTGGAATGAAACAGTGCCGGAATTGTTACGTGAACATTTGTTGTTGAACATGGTAAAATGGTTTTTAAAACAAAAATTATACATTATTCAGGATGAAAAACTTCTGCATTAAGATGGAATGAAACAGTGCCAGAATTGTTATGTGAACATTCGTTGTTGAACATGGTCAAATGGTTTTTAAACCAAAAATTATACATTATTCAGGTGTTGGATGTATGTTTTAGTGTACACAGTGGATTTCACTTGACAACTTTATTTTTCATTAAAAACAAATGCTTCAGACTAAAGTAACATTTGAGATATGGAGGACTTATTGAGAAGTTTTTGGGTTTTTATAAATATGGAGATAATTTAGAGTCGAATATTTAAAAGTGCAAGTATCTACTTTTGGGTCAATTGAAGTACACATAGAAGAGTTGAAAAGTTTTACTTTTGCGTTAAAGATTGATCGTTAAAATTAAGATACAGTCAAATTTTATATATTTGTGCGTTGAAGTACAACTACTTCCGTTATGTATGTTTTTATTAAAGATTGTTTGGTTATTGTATGTATATTCAGGATTGTTTTAATAGATTTTACAGGGTTCCCACATTACCTGGAAAACGATGAAAAATGAGAGTACACATGGAAAAATCATGGAATTTTGGCAGTCTGGAAATGTGGGAACCCTGATTGTAGTAAGATGTGTTCAGATGGTTTGTTTTTGTAAGATTCTCTTTTTGGGGGGGGAAACATACGTGTTTGAGATATTTTAAAGGAATTGTTGAAATATTCCGCTTGGGTTAATAGAAAAGTCATTTCTGTTTTTGAGGATATGTGTATCCTTGTTTAAATGCCCCATTTGATTTTGTTTTCTATGCATTCCAGATTACGTTACTCGAAATGTAAGGATTTTTTTCCTTTCCAAAATTGGTTCTGCATTTTGCATGCCGATTTTTTTTTAAGCAAGACAACGTTGATTTACAATGTAAATATTTATTTATTATGAATAAATCTTTACACGTTCTTTGAAAAATAATCTCTTTTCATTTCAACAAGGATTTTGAAAAATCCTGAATAACGGTAATCGACTAGATACACAAATATTTCACAAATGGACACACAAGTCAAACACGACATTGACCTTTTGTTTACAGCAGTAAAAACAGTTTTTACAGTGGACAATTATAAAATAGTAGCAAAAAATATTTTTGGTTTTTAAAGATTGGCTCTGGACAAGATAATGTGTTTAAAGTTTCTCCGGTGATGCTGTATGGTAATTTTCATATTGAAGTGGTGCTGCGTGGGAGAGTTCTGTTGGTTTCTAGTTGGCAAGAAGGGTGAAGACCTAAAATATGGAAAAAATTGTTTAACAGTAAATTTTTATTGCGTGACAGAATTAGGACACTTTTTCTAGATATAGACCGCATATTACAGAGAAAGTGCTATTTATATGTCCAAAAAAGAGTGTACAAAAGGAGCGAGAATGGCACTACCAAAATAGTATTGGGAGAATGACAGTGATATCAAGTCTGTTACGTAAGCTACAAAAAGTGGTAATGTTGCATGTCGACTGTCAATGTGTAAGCCTCATCACTTACAGAAGCATTTACCATTGAAGCAACCACAACAGAGAGGAGGGAGACCCGTGTGTTGAAATGAAATGCATTTTACTATCCGCTTATGTGGGTGGATAATAATTTGAGTCTGGTCTGTGTGTCTGTTCATGCTATAACCTTTGAACTGCCATAACTAGGGACTTCATTTTCAGCATACAGATACATTTGGACCATATCTAGGTCAGGTGTGATTATCACGGTAATTGTGTGAATGTCAAAGTCAAATGAAAAAACTGACATATTTTACCCAACCTTTTCTTCTGTATGCTTGTATTCAATTAAAATTTACTTAAAAGATCAAGGTCATCAAAGGTCATGGTCAACAATACTCAGTATCAAGGTCAAATGAAAGAAAATCAATTTTCTGTCTATTGTAAATATTTTTGTGATCTATGTGTTACGCGGATGGTACACCTTCGACTGAAAGGCATTCTTGTTGCATTTACTTTCCACTAATCCGTGGACGCAATGCAAATACTGAGATGATTCCTTCCTGGTTGTCGCAGATTAGATGAATATTGACCAGAAATTCTCAGATGGGCAGCTTAGAAGTTGTAAATCTGTCTTACAAAGAAAATACCATTACCGGGTACCTCTTTGAAATAGCTTAATGTAGAATTGGAACAGTATCTGAATATAAGAGAGGAAAGGCCTGTATCACTTCGTCATGGTCAGGCGGTTGTTGGTGACAGAAATCGTGTCAGTAAAGAGTGCTGAGTCTCAATAAAAAGAGCTATATCTATCTGAAAGCATCTTAAAACTTTCACATATTATCCCATGGGGGAATTGCCTATTACGAATGTTTTCTGACATATGTGCATCTAGATATAAAGGTTTAGTGGGAGTAATTTGCAGCATCACGGATAAAACTCTGTTTGATCACATAAAAAATGATGAAATGCTTGCTTCCTTCAGTAAATTAATTACGTGCATTTTATTGGAGCAAACGGTGGGAAATGATCTAAAATTGATCCTCCCGATGAAGAACAATGAGATAATTACTGAGACAAATATTGGTGTGTAATTAACTCCCGCTCTGCAATGTTTACATCAGCAAATGTTCAAAATCATCAGCTTTGTGTAATTTAAGGAACGAATTGTAATTATCTTGCAACATGGAAAGATATAAAGAACATTTTGAAGTTGACGTTCAACATTTTACTCAAAAGTATGTGTGTTTCTGTAAGAAACTAAGTACATCGAAACCACGGTTAAAGAAATGTCTAGTGCATTCTGCCTACAAATGAAGCATAATCTGTCGATAGTTTTCAATCAGAAACATCAAGAGCAAAGAGTTTGTATTGTAAATACCTAAGAACACCATTGTATCTGCTCTTGCTTGTAATATTAGTTGTCTGGTGAGTTATCTTATTGTGAGCAGGAAACAGTTTTCCTCAAATTTGACCAAAAATACATTGCCTGCTTTGAGGATGCCTTCCATTTGTCAGGCTGGACAAATTACATAAATGTGAAGCTTGCAAGAAACTGCTTCCTTGGTACATCTCACAGGTGAAGTTCCTCACACACGACACGGTGGAGCTTTGATGACCAAATACAATGCGTCTCCACACATTGTAGATCAAACGTAACATGACATTTTTTTTCCTCAGTAGTTTCAGGGAAATGTTCCTCATTTTCTCTGCTTCAACAGAAAGTAAAAGGAATTAACATGTAGATAGATTCCTGACGTTAGTAAAGTTGTAGACGAACCAATGACATGGTAGTTCCGGATCCAGGTTTTTCCAGACTGGGGGAGGCGTCAACATGTGATTTGTCCGATGCCCCGCTGCCCCCCCCCCCCAAAACTGTGTGAAAATTAAAAACATTGGCATAAGAGAGGGGGCGCCCGTTCACTGTGCCCCACCTAAATCCGCCAGTTGTTATACACAGTGACTATCCCATTTTCCACAATCCAACAAACCAAAGGGTATAAACATTTTTAATAAGGCCAACAATACGCCACAAGTGTGCACAGAAAGCCAATAATGAAACATTGGAAATACCTGGTTTGTATGTTTGCCGTGGAAGGCATGTGTCCCTTGGCGTTTGTGAGAACACAGTGTCATATGCAGAACAGCAGAAAGTCTGAATGACAGGATGGAAAAAGTAATTTCTCAGCGGATTCGTTCCGAAAATTATATTTTGTGTCTTTGCTCGTTCGGAATTTTGAAAAGAAGAACCATTCAGATTGGACGGACAGGGACAGTTTAGTGTCACCTTGATTGAGTGGGCCGAAAATGATGAACAAACCCAAAAACAGTATCTATGACTTCATATTTTAGAGACTTACCGATGCCTTAATTCCTGAGGACTCTGTTCAAACCACAAAAGAGTGTATCCAAAAATAGAATTTTTTAATGACAAATTTCAGAATTTTAACATCAATGAAATAAATATGACTGACTTATACATCATTGATGATCAATTTGTTAACTGATACATCTCTGTAACACAATTCTGATAGCGCAACATCAATTACCTCCCGTAATTGGAGCCGAGAGAAGGGAAATTAACTCACACATATTAATCCTGTGACAATATTGCATCACGGATCTGTCAGTTTATTCATTCTATTTGGATGCTATCAATCCAAAATTAATATTTAAAATATATTCGTCAAATAGAGAATGGATTAATTGGTATCACATGAAAGTTACATTGATAATGTCATTCGTTTGTCGTTTTAAATCTGATTGAAGATGTTTGAACATGCAATTATGAGTGTGTGGACTTCCTCAGTTTACACACTCCTTCTTTCATGGATTTACAATTGCAACGTCAGCTCTCTTCTGAGTCCAATAACTGTACTGAAGTTTCTAACTGTAAAGGAATGTGCTCGTCCTAAAGAAAAAGAAATATAACTATCGTTAGCATAAGAAAAATAGTTTGGGTAAGCATCCGATGTATACACTGACATGGGCTAGACAGAGGAATTTTACTTTTAAATGGAATAGAAAAATACCGAAATTTTGTCAGTGACTGTGGTCTTATAGGGGCGTTGGCTGGGCCTTGAAAGGGAAGTGGCTGTCAAACAGAATAAAGCAGAGATTTTACTGTGCTTTCTCAGAGCAAATACAGGAGGCATTTACTATAAAAGATTTGTGTCAGGTTAGCTGGCCGAACAGTGTACATTTGTATTTCTTGTCACTCTTTTGCGCTACCAAATCAATGCAGAAGAGTCTGTGTGGAATGTAAAACAACTCTATTGCCACAGCTCATCAGTTTTACGATTTTACTCCAGAGAAGCATTTGATTGCCAAACACGATACATCATTTCTCTCTGCGAAAAATCATAAGTTAATTTGGCATCATTGATACCCATGAGATAAAAAAACGTCCGTAGTTTTGGCAGCTGTGATTGTTCTGGTGCTTCATTTTCAATGCGTTTGTGTACTTTGTGTATGTCCTACCAATTATTCAATAAACATTCACAAATACAGAGGGTACTTTTTGAAAAGATTTTGGAACACATTTGTCAGATGACGAAGTCCTTCTGGTGACATCTACCTTAGATTTTGAAGGCAGCGCAGATCCCATCCCCTACTTGTACGCTTCATTGCCCACACGACATGCTCCAGATTCACTTTTAAGTGCGTAACACCAAAGCAGCAGAGGATCTCTCACCCATTTACTTTTTCAAGCAGAGGTGGGACTCGATCCCGTGCACACTTCGGCTATCAGTCAGTTGTCCTTCCGGCTTGACTGCACCATTCTGCATCATGACTTTTGCACTAACTCTGTGCACATTGACTTTACAATTTAACATACAGGGGAATCATACTGGATGACTCCATTGACACACACAATTTATTACCGCCCGCGTACGTAGTACGACGGGAAGGTAATAGTTTCAGTTTGTCTGTCCACCAGGGGGGCGGGTACCCTGGCCAGGTCCAGGTCCAGACCGGGGGGGGGGATTACCACAGTCCTGTCTGGGGGGTCCCCCCACAGGATAGGTGAGCTACGCGGCAGGTGGTATGCCTCTTTCATTCACGCAGGAGGACTTTCTTGTTTCAGTTGTTTTAAGTATTCTTTTGAGGGCAACCACCTACCTTTTACAAATGAACAAACCAATCGGACAGGAGAGGTTAGACTCTTACATGGGCATTTTAGACACATTACCACCGACACGTAAATTTTAATCAAGCTATGTATATATACACACATGTATATACATCTCATCCTACATTATTAGGTTTTAAAACAAGATCAGAAGACGTAGAATACGCAAATCAAATCAGGTAGAAGCCACCTGCATGTTGGTACAGACTAAATACTTAAACAACGATACGAATTCCCGTCTTGCTTTCAGCTTACCATAAAATGGAGAATTATTGCCGTTTAGGTTCAGCAGAACCCAGAGAAGCATTGCTACACTTACGCTATTCTCAAAAGGCAGATGATGAACATCATGGTCGTTACTGGTTCACTGAATCCATTTCATATTATCCCATATTTAGCTTTTTTGTTTGGAAGTCTGTACTGCTTACTTTTACACCAAGTTTTTCATCGGACTTGAATAGTCAAAGTTCCCTTTGTATGAAAAGATTTGACAGCAAAACGAAAAGGACTATTTTGCTTTCATCAGAATTACAACAGTAATAGAACTGTTTATGCGCTATTGATCAATGTAATTGGCAAATAGTATGGGAAGTGACATGTTTTCACGGCTGTAATCTGTTGTGTTGTTCACAGCGAATGCAGTTAATTTCTTCCTTTTGTTGACTTTTCAAGGCGGAGACCATCGCAGTCTTTGAACCAGGACGAGCAAGCAAGCAGGTCCATGGACGTGCAGTTAGTTGATTTCACCGCCATGCGCAGTGCGCAGTGTATCACCTTAACTTGTCCGTAAGGACGAATAACCGCACATTTAAATTGTCTGAAAATCAACATGACAAGTTGATAATTACCACAGAGGAAAATTTCAAACTCAATGAAAACTGGGAAAATGTTTCTGTGTTCTCATATTTTTCTGATATTTTAAGCAAGAAAGCCGAAAATCAACTTGTGTGGCAGACGAGTGTTAACTGAATGCAGCTGCGTGTAACAAGCTGGTTGGCTTCCAAATATTGGAAACTGCACAAGGAAAATCTCTGTCAATCCATTGCAGATTTCCGTGCAAATCGCAAGGTTTCTGATATGCATTTTTGAAAAGAGTAGTTGCAGTCCCAGGGATCTGTGGAAAGCTTTCTCAAGTGGGCTCAGCCAATTCGATCGAGATGTAGTTAAAAAACTTCACTGTGAGGAAGTGCCTTATTTGCAGGCAGATTGACTCACATATGAAAAAACCAAGAAAAACAAACAAATGTTTAAAAATTTAAGCTTTAGGCTTATTTAATCAGCGGAAACTGAAGTGGATGTTTACATTTTAACAACATGTGCAAGACTTGCTAATTTTACATGTTTTAGTTTGAAAGCCAAAACAAAAATTAATTGCAAAGCTGTGATTTGTATCTGGCTTTCTCTCAAAAGAACAAAAAAGAACCTAATTGGGTGTAATGAACATGAAGCCGATAAAGAACACAGCCCAATTGTTGTCTTGCAGACAGAGTAATTTGGATCGTGGAATAATCATCATCTGTCATCCGCCCTAGGCCCAATACTGTTATGCGCAATCTGCCCGCCTGTCTCCAAGACTTATTGTGCGTGAGAGGCAAATCACTGTTGAGCAATGTGTTCACTTGGAATGTGTTTTGGGCTTCTTTTTTGGTGAATAAAAAGAAAGAATTTAACAGGGTTGTCAATGATGCATAGTCATTAAGAAATGAGAGGAAAGGCAAGCCAATCTTTTGAAATATTGATGCATTGATTTCACTCCAGCTGGAAACAGTGGAAATACGTAACCGGGAAAAGATATTATTTGAATCGTGTATTCTGTGGAATAGCTTATTTGTTTCATAATCTAAAAAAAATTACGAAGGGATTGTGTTTGACAAGTGTTTCAAGCCAGATACAAGCAAACAACAGTGAAAATAAAAGTCAAGAAACATTTGTGAAAAAAAACCTCCCAACTATTTATTCATATGCCATGTGTAAGTATTTCATGCAAAAATGCAATTTGCAACCTGTGATGTTAATGACATCATTTTTAGGTGGTTTAAGTTTACACTTAAACCACCTTATAGCATAGCACATGGCAACTTCGAATCAGCAATTTGGGA
>JBCAUG010305075.1:0-32983 GCA_038406175.1 Haplosyllis leylae | reverse complement strand
TTTTCATACAGAAAAACGCTGCGTTATTAATTTATGAAAAAACGGGCTGAAAAACGCTACGTGTAAACACTCCTTAAATGACTTCCAACAATGACCAATACATGCAATACCCTTGCCTTGAACCCGTGTCCATATACTATAGTAAAACTTGGCCAATTGCCACTGACATTGTTTATCTCTCAAACATAAAGTGTACTGGTAAATATTGTGTACATTACCTGGGAGTTTGGTCAACAACCCAACAAATTAGTTCAATGCACTTTTTGGTACTTTCATGGAGCAATTTTCATTAAACGGGGATTATTCAACTTGACCAAACCTCAAAACATTCACTTGACTTATAATTTGGTTGTTGAATATACATGTATGTGTATAAATGCGCTCTGTATAATCTGCACTGTGTGCTACTGTGTGTTGTTAACGTCTTTCGCGTCTGCATTGATCGTGACCTTTTGTTTACCGTAGGCAAAAACACTGATGTAGCAACAAATGACAGGGATCCTAATAAACATGTGTTTTAACAAAGCATTCGGCATGTTGTGTGAAGTGAAGTTACACATTTGATGTTTTGGTGGTTTATCATTCAATTAGAGGTGTAGCTTTGTGTACTGATGTGCACATCAGACACCCAAGCGAAAAGAGCTCCCCAAACAGTGAGTGCCGAAAGATGATAGCTCTATTACACTGGGCTCTTCCAGACAATTTACCCTCTTGAACTTGTACTCTTTTATACTTCAACGGCACTTACTTTCCAAAAGTAAACGTTTAGTGAACTGGCTTGCCACTTGCTACCATCTTCCCAACTCCAAAATTTTAGTTGCAAATGAAACTTGGCCATGTGAATGACACTGATATTTCCAAACAACTTTCCAATTTAAAACTCCTCAACGCAAATGGGTAGTTGAATTTGCGACAACTTCTTGACATAGTTATGAAAACATTTTATTACGATGTATGTTTTACACAAAAATTGTATTGATACCATGTAACTAGACACCACTGGTACTGCTAGTATTGTGGTATTTTTATTGTTCAGTTTAGTGAACAGCATATATTTGCTGCATTTGTAATTTCTGTAAATTATATTTATCAAATACATCGACAATTTTGTTCCGCTTTCCTTTTCTGGATTTCTCCTTTCCCTGCTGATTCAAAGACTTCACAGAAATTATGAATTTATAAACCAAGGCATGATGACACTTTCTGACATATCATGTGATAATATTATGAGATAATCATGTCATTATCACAAAGCTAGTTAATGACACCAATCAATACTAAATGACATAACAATATCAGTGACAGGATCACTGTATCTGTATCGTAGTTAGTGCATGTAGATCGAATACCGAACAGCCCAGACAGATCCTGGCCACATGTCTGTCTGTCTGTGATGTTATTCTACAACGTGTTTCGCTGTACAATTTAACCCCAACTCCGTTCGGCCCTTTGTGACCCCAGCACTGTAACCCGTAACATATTTCGTACCGACAGTTTGTACGAATTGTGTAAGTGCAAGAGCTCAACAATCTCAGCACAAAAACAATATGCGCAATTTCTTGCTTTATGATTTTTTCCCTACGAGTATTGCTGTTTTGGTCATTTGATTCTCACTTGTCAATAGCTGAATGGTTTAATCCCTAGAATGATGTTGGTTTTATTGCTGAGACAGTTCGACTTTCTTTTCGATGCTTTGAAATTCTGAACCGTTACAGCAACAATAATTTTCAAATGATATCATGGCAGACTTTCACTTGTCAAAGGCATCATTTATAGCTTGTCTGTATCCTCTCTGTTCATCAGAGCATGACACGGATAACATGTATGATAACCGAACTACATCAGTTTTGAATTCTTTGCCTATATGCAGCACAATGCATCTTGTGCAGCATTATATCAAACACCTCAAAGAATGAGCACATAGCTCCTATTGGAACGAGGGCATTGCAGAGTGACCAGACGAAAACGGCTTTAAATATTTAAGACCAATAAATGCAAATGACTGCCATTGGTTATTGACTAGACCGATTATACAGCACTTTGAATGGTATGCTTTGACCACTGACAGTTGCCACGGGGCAAATGACTTAGTGCTACCATGGATACTGTCCCCACACCTTCACTTTCACCCTTTTTCAAGTGCAAAAGTCACGACATCACTGTGCAATTAAGTAACCAAAGGGCGACATCGACCGAGAGAATATCTTGAATTGCCTTTTGTGTACCAATGTGGCTCAATTTCCCATATTCTGTGCTTACCTGATAATTCCGGTGCCAGAAGGTGTCTGAGGTTTGGGGGCTCGTCACCGTACCAGAAAATCCACAACTCCTTGTCACAAGATAATTGATCCGGTGCTTTTTGATCCGACGATCTCTGGACACGCCTCCACACACAGAGAATATCATTCTGGATGCACTTGGTGAATGATTGTAGCACTGGATCATCCAAGGGTTCCAAGCAGAATGTGGTTCCTGCACTTAACCTACGCCATTTTATCCCATCCAGGTCGGTCTGCAAAGAAAAAAGTGCACTCGAATGAACTCCCTAATAAACTATCACAGCAATTTTATCCATTGGAAAGTGTGCCTGCTAAATTTCCTCGCTCTTTGACAGCAATATTTTTCAAGTTACGTATTTTCAAAAGAATGTGGAACGCATTTCAAAAATAAAACAACTGCGTTAGAGCATCTCTGGAGTAAATAGAAGTTGGTTACGTATTATCATGATTATGTCAAAACGTGTTAAACAAACAATCACTTCATGCTGATACATTTCAAATGGCCCGACACTTTCTGACTTTCCAAAGTGACCTAATTCGTGTAATTTCTCATTGATCTGTGCAAATAATAGAGTCATGTATATGTATTGCATATGCTTGCTCAATACATTCATGATCTTTAGCCAGTGAAAATGGAAGTGCGTATTTTTCACAATTAATTTCACGTTGTTAGATTTAAAACATGGCTCCACTCACCAAGGCGAACAAGTTTGTATGGCAATCCTCGAGGCTACAGCCGTTCCCGTGATTTGGTGGATGACTCATGGTCGCTCCATACCCAGAACTATCTATCCGACACAGAAATTATCCAAGATGTCATCTTCAAGAGTCTTAATCCAAGATTTTTTAATAAAACATTTTAAGATGGCGACCAAGTAAGAACAACAAGGCGGTAAGGGGAAATGAGCGTTGATTGGTCGCTTTAGGTCACATGACCAGAGTGACCCAGAAAAAGAAAGATGGAGGACAATGAATAGCAGAAAGTTTTGTTTTGAAGGAAAATCATCCTGTCAGCATTCACAACAATGCTGAATTTTGTAGTCACTATAGTAGGATGTCTCTTTGTTCTGTGGTTTATATGCAGGTACATTTTTGCAACAATATGACCCATACATACCTAGTAAACAGCATTGAAAATCAGTCACATCAAGTTCTTGGCCCAATTTATTGGCAATTAGAATTAGATCTACCTCCAGTTAATCATGTTGACAGCCTGGGATTTTTATGGGTATCTATGATCGGAACTCTATCAACTGGTTCGACTTTCGAGCGCATGAAACGACATTTGCCAGTGTCGTTCCTTAATATACTAGCTCTATCCGCTCCAATGAACAATAAACATCTTCAGTGCCAGATTGACTCTCGGTCTCCCACTCCCCACAAAAGTTAGGGAACCCAAAATGGTCCAATGTAACGAACAATTTTGTATCTAATTATTTAACCATAACAATGTATATACTAGGTTGCTGGCATGGATTGCAATCTGGGCAGGAAGGCGTCTTCTGAGCATTGAAGTTCAGGTCGGGCGTGTTGGTTTCTTTACATTTGGCAATATCAGCGTGACACCGAGGAATGGAATCACTGTGGTATTTTATTCCTTGTTTTCTTGACAGCAAGATAAAAACCGTAAAATTTGGTAAGTGATAAATCCTGTACTTTACCAATATGTGCCTTTTATTTTGTAGCATATTGAACGATTGGGCCTGACCAGCTCTCTACTGAATGCAGACATCAAGTAAGCCTTTTACTCTGAGCCAGGAGAAAGTAGCATGAACCTATTTTGAATTTAATTGACACGTGTACAGTAATTTATGTCCTTTTTTCAGAAAACCACTTGGAATATGGATGGGTGAAGTGAGAATTGAAATTGAAATTCCTTCTGTGACAGGAAATGAAAGACAGGAGCAAGATCGTCAAAACAGGAAGAAAGATTTGTCAAGTCTGTTTGCCTTTTTGCAGGTATGTTTCAAAGCCATAAAAGGAATCTTAATGGTTTAATTTGTTTTAGTATTTATTTAATCCGTACAAATATGATGTACATGTCAAAGTGCTCGCCACCATTCGCACAATATCAAACTTTGATGGCGACATTGATAGGCACGGAAATATTATGTAAAACATTCAAAGAACAAGTCGGAATAGGCATTGTAATCGGAACCAAATCGGTTCTTTTGTAGTTTTACGAGATATTTAGTTACTTAGCACTTTGAAATACGTTTCAGTACCTAAATGTTGTGGCGGAGAATATACATTTTATCGCACTAAAAGGACCTCTCCAAGGCGGTATGGCTCACGTCACAGTGCAGGAGATCTCTTCTCACTGGGATTTGGATTTGCAAAGGTGATGAATTTTGTGTTTATCATAGAATATTAAAAAGTTTAAGCAAATTGCAAAATTATACTAGGTTATCCAAATTCCATTTTAAGCAGTGTTCATTTGATTCCTTTCAGCTTCAGTATGTATTTAAATGTTGACAGCTGTAACTTGAGATTGTTGAGAAGTCTTCGGGACGAGGTATGAAATCTCATGTGTTCATAGTTTACATTTACTCCCGAATGAGCCAAATATCGTACAAATCATCCACATTGTCCGCAACTATGTGACACCAACAACATTCAACCGGCACTGGAAAAATAAGGCAACTTTTTCCAGTCAGGGAAAAGTCTGGGAATTTTGAAAAAATGTCAAAAAGTTGGGGAAAACCATGATTCATAAATTAAAATTTAATCAGTAAAGAATTAAAATAATACTGAGTTTGTCCACTAAAACTATTCCAAAATTCCCTTCATTTGGGTAGTGTATAAGCCACTCCATGTCAGAGGTAGGCTCAAGGTGTGTTAAGTGTTGAATTATTTGAGTTTCATGAGAGTAGTTTTGGGCCATGTAAAGTAAATATTCTTATTTCTGGGTATTGTAAAAAGAGTATTTTAGTGCATGTAGATTTGTAATGTAACTACCCAATAGTAAGTGGAGGTCATATATAAACAAATAAATATTGAATAAAAGCCATAAAAAATATTTAATAAAAGTCGGGTATAAATGAAAAAATACCGGAAAAGTCAGGGAATTTTGTCAGATGAAAAAAAGTGGGAACCCTGAACATTTTGACTTCGTCTTCAGTGTTTGTAATTTATTTGTTCTGTGCAGGAATCTAGCAACGAGCCGTGTATGGTGGACGTATCTTTTAGTCATTCTGTTCATCTTCAAGTTGACAGAAGGACATTTGCACCTGCTGTAAGTCAAAATGCCTTGTGACGTCCACACTCTTGTTTTTCTTCAGTTTTAATGTCAAAGCCGTACCATTGTTACCAAATACAAAATATAAACGTGTTAATTTATTTGAATAAATTTTGATCTCAAAATTGTGACGAAATGTATGACATGCTTTGATATTTGGGAGTTCTATTTTTCAGGCAATAGAAGGATGCTTGAAAAAGCCACATGTCATGATAGCAGAAAGCTTAATGGGCTATGTGGAACAATTACGCCAGAATAAGCAAAATGCTCCACCAGGTAGGAGGAAAAGTCAACAGTAGAAAATACCAGCAACAGTTCAACATAAATGTTCAAAGAATCATCATTTTAGTTGAACTAGTTACCGTCAATTTATTTTCATTTGAATATGTTACAGAAACTGCAGTGAATCACACAAGAAAACCAAAGAACCAATTAGATCTTTTACCACAGGTTGGTTACTGTCGCACATATTCATGTTCGTGTGTTACACCTTTCTTTATTGCAAGCAAACTTTTGCAAATTTATTCTCTTGTTTGTAGTTTTGCTCCTTTTCCGTTGAAGAATGCGAGATCTCTCTCTGTCGAGATGTCTCAAATAGAAAACTCAATATGTTTGTTCGAGAAATGCGCATAGGACTTGATCGGAAGTTGTCCTCAGAATCACTTGTCCTGGCCAGTAAAATTTCCATTAGAGGTTATTATTTCTTGTACTTTGACAATTCCATTTCAGAGTAATTATACATACTATGGCATTAGCTCTCTGCATTATAACCTGTAGTTTTGTAGTATATTTACTCTCAAACCTGTATTCAAAGAGTTTATTGTCATTCAGATGCAGTAGCCGGATCCCCTCAGATGAATTTAGCAACACTTAATCAGCTTAATACGACATTTGAGGTAAGAAGGCCTCAGGTAAACAAAACAGTGTAACTATAACTGATTCTGCATCACCAAGCCAAAAAAATCCTTATTTGTCTGCTGGTTCTTTTTGCAGATAAATGAACAAAGTGTGACCGTTGCTACGGTGGTACGTTGTGGCTTCTTGGGGTATCACCAGGAAGAGATTATGTACTGGGTTGGCGTCTTTCGACGACTCGGACCATCAAACGACCCTGATACACCGGAAAGTCCTTGTACCGAAGAAAATATTCACGTGCTACCCACAAATAGGTGCCATAGTGTTTATTTAATATTGTTGTGGAAATCCAAATATTGATCCAATAGAGGAAGTAGTTTCAAATAAAAATCTTGACCCGGTACAGTTTTTGAATATCAATACCATGTAAGTAATGATTACATTTTTCTGCAGGAGTAATTTTTGGGGAGAATTAGATGGCAGATCCTTGAACCTGAGTGTAGAGGTTGAAACTGGCAGTCTGGCTGTTGCCATGGCAGCGTGTTCTGGGCTGAAGGGTGGTTTGTCACAAGCTAAAGCATCCTGCGTCATAAAACCAAATGTGACTGGTGAGTTGATCATTTCAGTTGCTTTTGTAAGATTCAAATGAAACATTAGCTACAATACTGATGACAATGTTGGGAAAATGTGTTCTATTTTTTCAAATAGAGTTAACGTCACCTCTTGACTGTGATATAAAAGTAGAACTAGACGTGAGTGGAGTATACTGTAAAGTGGCTGAGGGTGGTAGTCCAGCTGCTGAACTATCCAGTAAATTTCACCACTGGGGAACATGTTTTTATCTTGGGTTGATAATTGCCAAGGTAGGTAAAGATGCCCATGATTATTCGCCAGAATCTGGAAACATGCAATACGAATACTAACCAAAACATTTTACGAGGGTAAAATCCCTATTGAATTTACATCTGCTTCTCCTGAAAATGAACAAGTAACCAAGCCACGTGCAGCCAGTGTAAGTCAATTTAAACGTATTGCTTTTGTGCATCAGGTTAACAAATGTGGACGGGAAGTAACAGCAGAAAGCATGTTGGATAGCTTACAGATTGGATGGTCAACAGCACTATGTTCAATTATAGACCATTTCCTGTCCTCATTGTTGAAAACGCGAACATCCAGGTCGGATAGCGGCGCGTCTACCTTTGGGTTTCAAAACCAACTAAGTGGGATTAATGATACAGTATCAGAAACAAAAGTGTTGAACTTCGTTCCAAGTTCCGAAGCGCAGAGTGTGGGCTTCGGTGAGTCGTCTGATAGACGTAAAGAACTCATACTTCTGCTCAAAAATGCTGACGCTAATGTGCAGTGTACCAATATCAATGTGTTTATGTGTCACGAACAGACGGGTAAGTGTTTCTCCTTTTATTGCGCAAAGTTTCGTTGATGCCCATGTCACTGACGCAATACATTCCGTGTTACAAACAAATCAATTGTGAAATTGGTCCTTTGTAGTTGGTGCCATGCTGAGGGTAGACGTCCTTACATTCAGACAGAGACCGTTAGATTTAACGCTTTCCTGCGAAGGAATAAAACTTACTCAGTTCCCTATCAAAGGCAAGGTACGTATTTAACCTGCCAAGGTAACATTAGAGGGGGGGGGGGGAGCTAACGTAGTTGCGGTGGGAGTGTTCAAAGAATTGCATCGCACTAGAAGAATTTTTTAACATTTTCAGAGCATTGGCATCGGAAGATCGCATGAAATCCATTCGTACTATGGACATTTAAAGAAAGTAGAAATAAACATCCAACATGTTAGTAAGGTAGGTACCTTTTCCCGAATACACGCCCAACAGTTGGAAAAATGTTCTGAATGTGTTAGCTTTTATGATCTTTCAAACAATGTGATTAATTCACAGTTTTATATATTTTAGTTTGGAAAGATATCGCTTAGTGAAGAGGTGTATTTACACTGGACGACCACATTACATATGTGTTTCTTCCAGACTGTTCAGGACATACATAATCTTAAACAAAAAATACCCAGTGCGTGAAATTTATGTCATTTCTATTTCATATTACTTTATTCCTTTAAATATTTGGAATAAATTTTCAAGGAAACATTGCAGGGAAAAAAAATGAAGGAAAATTTTTATTATTTGCAGATAAACTACAAACAGTAACCGAACCAAAGGCGCCAAATCAGTCAGCTCAGTCAACCAGTCAACCCAAAATACACATATCTTTCAGTATTAGAGCCAGTGTTATGTTAGCTGTTCAACTTTCAAAGAACCACAAGTAAGTCCGTTTTAACAAGATATAAAACCGCTGTGATTAATGACCTCTGAAGCTTTATTTTCTTTTCACTGAAAATCAATTGGTGTACGTATTCCTCAGGATGTCATTCAACGTAGCGGAAATCAGCGTAGATGTGAAACCCACTCAAACTTCCATTAAAAGTCACATGTGCAGTATTGTTCTTGATCAACACGAAATTTGTACACTTCAGGTAACCGTTTTCCCCTTTTTATAATTTGGAAACCAAAATGCAACAATTGGCCAAAGAATCTGAAGCAAAATCCCGACTGTCACGCCACCGCTATTGTTGTTAGCTCGTGATAATATTTGAAACCTGCAGACTTTACCGAAGATCTTTGATTTCAGAATATCCACGTGTACAGTGTTCATAACAGTGAGAGATTGAAGGTAGAAAGGGAAGGTTTTGATGAAATTACTCAATCGACGAACAAGGGCTGGTCCCTGAACTGTGAAACCGTCGAAGTTATATTCCCTTATGAGTTTAACTTTGCTGCTTGTTTCGAGGAGGCAAGTACAGTCGTCTGAAATTTCTTTCCAGTATAAATCAGTTTGAAAGTTCTTTTTACGCTTGCATTGGGGTAATACGCTCAGGATAAATACGACATTTTTACTTTTAGGTCGTAAATCTGAATAAATGGAGGAAATTGGTACATTCGGTTATAAAACGACCTTTCACATCAACCAGTCCACTTCCACCAGATCTAGTCATCAACGCGCAGTCTGTGATAGTTCAAATATGTGATGATCCCTTTGAAGTTAAACTGACGGACAATTATGAGGTACAATCCAGTTCAACAACCATTTTTCCGTTTAGAGAGTGACGGATACAGAAAAACAAATTTTGAGAATTTATGAAAATATATTTACAGTTGATAGCTGACGAACATGCAGAACAGGACAAACGGTTAATTGCTATGGATAAAAGATTACAGGATCTTAAGAAGGAGAGAGGACTTCTTCAACGTGAGTGCCACACTTCCTTAGAATATTTGATTAAAACTGCAAACAACAAGGTATGCGTTTCAAGTGCCCTGCTTCAAAGTTAAAATCGTTGCAAGTGTAACAATTGAATTAATTATTAAATTAATTTCTGTATGATCGTTTGTATGTTTGTCTGCAGCTTTGACTTCTAAGAGGGTTGAAGAACTTTATGAATCCTTGAGCCGAAAGAACGCGGAAATTTACGTACAACGATCCCGACAGTTGTACGCAGCTGCTCCTATGAGAACCAAACTTTTTACGTGGGAGCTAAAGAAAGTGGAGATTGTTGCATTAGCAGATCCATCAATTCATGGCAAAGAAAACGTTGTTTCGCACATGAAGCAAATAGATCCAGATAGGTATGTATATTTATTCTTGCCATTGTTATTTTCGATGGCTGAGAT
Source organism: Haplosyllis leylae (assembly GCA_038406175.1). NCBI lineage: Eukaryota > Metazoa > Annelida > Polychaeta > Phyllodocida > Syllidae > Haplosyllis > Haplosyllis leylae. The sequence goes on along the minus strand of JBCAUG010305075.1, from coordinate 22,913 downwards.
AACTTCAGGCTGAGGACATTTCATTACCTCGTGAGCTAATCACTCAGTACGTTTAAGCACTTGCTCTATTCAAGCCCATACCCTGAAGAAGGCCTGGAGTTTACAACGTTATGGTGCAGATACGTGAACTTCAGCACAGAGGGTTGGATGTTTCTGCTGAGAGATTATCCCACACCTATGTTGGAGATACGTGACTGGCATATCTGGGGGAGACTCATAGGAGCTGAACAGGTTGCTTCGAAAAGAGGTAGGCAGTTTGTTTGTATTTATTGTCTCGACTTTCAGAAGTTTTGATTGTTTAAATTTGATGGCAAAATTACGTACATATTTACTACCATATTCACTACTATATACTTAAACCAAGACGTTTGTTCTTTGTTTTATTGCAGCGATTCGTAACGGTATTGTTGAGGTGGAACTACCATGGGGAAATACGACCGTTCAACGTAGCATGCCATCACTGAAGTTCTACCACGATTTTAGCTCAGGTTGGTGCTTGATTAAAATTGAAGTTACCGTCCGTCGATTAACATTCATTCACAGAGTCTGAAAGATGATTTTAATTAATATTTTTCATATCTATTTTTTTTAAGATGTGGCAAAATTCAACATGGCTTACGGACCATGTTGGGAGCCGGCTATAGCAATGACTAACTTGTGCCTGAACCTCATTAACAGACCGACGGTTGACCCAAGTCGCCCATTACCATTCTGGGATAAACAACGGTAATTTATTACGCCTGAAGTTAATTCAAATTCATCGGCTCAATCCTGAATTGACTTTTTTGACAAATTGTATTTTAATTCTTTCCGGTGTAATCTCATACAGATTGTTATTACACGGACGGATAACAATGTCAGTACAGAAAATGACTTGGCTGTACCATGCTACACTTGATCCGTACAACACTACAGAGTTTATGGAGTGGACGTACTCAAATCTCATACTAGACTGGACTAATGGTATGTGAAACATTTAGTATTGACCAAAGAAAGATATTTTTGTGTGTCTCAAGTTTGGACATTTTGGACTTGATTAACTGGTTCGTTGCAAATGAATTTCCAGAATGTTCTGATCTCTTTCAGGGAAGTTTATCTTTAAATGCGACTTTGACATCTTTGCCCGAACAGCGTCAAAATATGATGATTGCCGACTTGTACACCTGCCCAACTTGAGATTCTGGTATGTCAAATCAATGACAAGACAAACAAATAACAGTATGGGTTAAAAAGTACGAGTTTGGTCAAACATATTCATGTTTGTTGTGAGGTTCTCCTTTTCCTTTCAGTATTCGCCTAGAATGGTTGTGCTTGGGAGATTCAAATGATCACCATTCTGTGATGCCATGTGCCCCAGACAAACTACCCGAATATTCACTCCAAGAACATGATTCTTTCAGGGCATACAGGTGAGGATAATAAGTGAAAGATGTACTATTCTTCTGAGAAAATGTATATCTAATATCCATACATGCATGCATACATTTGTGTGCCACTATTGCAATGACATAAAAATGTACTATTTTCGTTTTCCACTATATGTGACTAGATCCCAGAACTACAACATGTCGCTTAGTTACGAGACAAAGCCTCGAGCGAACAGTACCGACAAACCACAAGTGTTGTTGTATGCCAGTACCCTTCGATGGATAGATAAGGTGAAGGTATGCACACATGTACTTTGGATTTTCTTGCACCTTTATCTTTTAGATGTTTGGAACAAAATATATTAAAACATTTGGTGGGTTTTCAACCATTCCGGGTGTAGGGTCTGGGCCTTCCTGTGGTGGAATATCCTGCACAGGCTGGGGTGGGATGGGAGGTAATTCCGTGGGATTGAACGGGGGGACTCTACTACCGGACAGCTGATATCGTCAGCGTTTACTTGAGATTTTACATACATTTCAAACATAAGTAGTTTTATTTTATACTTCACCGCCAAGTTTCAGTTATGGGGTAGGCAATCAAAAACATATGTATTTTTCATGGCAGTCAGTGTAAACTTTGACGAGACTGTCGCATCGTCTATATTTTCCAATAAATCTGTTGTTTTATTTTTCAGATGTGCATGTCCCACGTTTCCCGTCCCATCAAAAGAGGGCAGATCTTTGGCAACATGGCTCCAAGAAAACCTCAGTTGTCGCGGCACTTTAAAAACATGGAGTTTATATTCAACATTCATGAGTTTGAAGTCTATTACTGGGTATCATTTGCCAAGCAAAATGGAGTAGAAATGCAAGGAAAGAACTTTCAGATGACCGTGGGTATGTACCACCATGTGTGATGAATAAGTGTCAGCCCTTAACAAAGTGTGCATTTCAGGATTATTACGAAAATGCTACCAATTGGTTCATAGCTGTTTCAAATTGTATGACTTATTTCAACAGGTAACTGTCTCACTGTGAAGAATCCAGATGATGGATTTATCCGTCGGCCTATTGCGGATTGGTCAATCGCATACTTCACATCAGAACTAAATGATACAACGGTTTGGCTGTGCAGTTCAAGTTTGAAATTAGAGGAAGAAGTATCGCTCAGATCACCAGTGTCTAGAAATTACTTCTTAAGTTTAGAAAAGTAAGGTTTTCGTTTCAACATATTCATGTGAATAACTTATAATCTTCTTGATGTATTTAAAGTTTTAAAATCCAGTTTTTCCTTGTTATTATTTTTCGTTCATACAACCAGTTTGGTTTATTTTTACACAATAGGGTTACGTATAACAGAGATGAACCTGCTCCGATACAGGAAGCAGAATTGGATCAAACATTGAGTGTAAGTGAACCGCGCTACACATTATTAGTTTTAGGGGCGAAGTTGACGTAGTTTTTACAGAAATCAATAACTTTCATATGAAACATCCTTTTAGGGTGAAAATCCACTTCACAAAGTACAAATTCACAACATGAAGGGATCCTGGACAACAAGCAACAGAAACATTGCTTTCAGACTTTTTGATGGCTACTCCAAAGCGCAAGAAATGAAGAAAAACTTATCATCAGAAGCACTAAAAGGATTTAAACTGGACAACACTGGACAAACACCTGCGGTTAGTTTTTTTTCAAATTTGAAGAAATCAAATGTTTAAGTAATCTTTCTGCATGCTAAAAACGAGAACTTTTCCCATTATCCTGGATTAATCAAGTTCCACGAAAGATTGCATTTTCATTTCAGAAACAAAATAGATCCCTGTCGGTAACAACTCCGCCACAGATTCCGCCTGGATCACCCACCACACCAAGTCCTCTTACCAAAATACAGACTGGCCATGCTTATTCCATGCTGCAGAAACTTGTGTCAGAAGCAGATAGTAGATTTGTAGCTGTGCACGAAGAGGTAAAAAGGATTTTATTGTAAGTTATTTTATTGTAAGTTACACTGAAACAAAGTAATTTTGTATACCATAACTTCAACGCAGTGAAATTGGAAATAATTGTGAATGTAGATATCAGGAGGAAGTGTTCAGGAAGAGAAGCTACATGGTATAGCTGCCTGTCAAACAGAGGATGTGATCAGTCAAAACTTGCACAGTATGTGGTCTCAAATGTCAATGGATGTAATGTTTTGGTTGATTGTACTTTTGAACAACTTTTGGTTAAGAATTTTATGACGCATAGTTTACAAGACATTTACTTTCAGTTGAGGTGTACAACAGTCAAGTGATGTTGAAAGGCTTGGAGACATCAGGGTACGTCATCGTTGGTGCAGCAAAGGCGTCTATCTTATCACGTGACCACCAACCTGTGTGGAAGGATCGTCATCTGAAGAGTAAAACTACCTGGGTTGGTTCACTAGAGTGCATGCAGGTATCCGTACACACTGATCTGTACTTGTTAAAATAATGGAAAATACATGTTTTTATCAGAGCAGTAGGACCTATCTTGTCTCATCCTTGGCAGGAATTGAAATTGTACTCAAACAATTCATTGCAGTTTTATTTTTCCATAGTACTATGCAACTGTTGACGTGGATAAAGAAGACAGTGACAGGATACAGTGGCTGAATAAAGAACACATTGAAGATCGCATTGGGCTCGATGACGAAGTACCGGCGATATCTGAAATGATGGGTTCTGGACAGAGTGTAGGAGGTTTAGTTACATCAGTGGAAGGCGAGGTAGGGCGTGGAATTCACCAGAAAACCGGAAAACATACATTGAGTGCAAACTAGACAGACTGTAAAACTGTAATATTTTTCATTTTGTTTGAAAACAGGAAACGATCAGCAGTTCAGTTCAGCTGCAGAGAATTGTATCCCGATGTAAATGCCAGTTTTTCTATGCTCATTACGGAGAGGTGGACCCAAGCACTCTGCCAGAAGTGCCGCTACCTGTAAGTAACGATTAATCCACTGCGCGTTGTGTTTTTGTCACATTGTAGGGACCTGCTCCAAATTATGGATACCAGGCAAATTCAAATGAGGCAGTAAAGAGACACAAGCAATTAGGGTGTAACCCAGGACGTTCCTGGGACTACACTTGTAAAACAACTGAAAAGTATCAATCACCTTACTAGCCGTATTGTACAGGTGGAAATTGTTGTTAGAAGAACTAATACCCAGTCAGTAAATAGTGATTCTTCCGAAGATGAAGACAGTGGTTGTCAAGTCACGCCAAGAATGAAGGTCTCATTCCTTGCTAGAAGTTATTTCTTTAAAGTTCTTTGTAGGTTTATTATTGTTACTGCAGTTTTACCTTCACAGTTTGTTTCTTTTTGGTAACGTTACCCCGTTTTCAGCTTTTACCATGCCCATACCGCTTCATTTTGACCTTATGAGATAGATTCTTAAGACTTTTATATTGTTCTTTCTCAGCCTACGGAAGATCATGGCGATATGATGCAAAGAGAAGAAGGTGTAAACGCCTTCACTCTGCTCCATCACGACCTGAACATCTGCACAAATTCTGTACGTACATTGCACAAATATACTTGTTCTTGTATGCAGTATAGCATTGCTGCGGTGTTACCATAGCAGTTACATGAGAATCTTCATTAAGCATCAAAACTCATTTTTCATTTTAGCTACAATATGCAATGGCCCTGGACATTGTCAACAACTTACTTCTATATGTGGAACCAAAGAAAAAGGTAACGTACGGTATAGCGTCAATCCAGTAGTTAGGAGGCTCGGTGAAGACACGTTTGAAAGAAAATTACACAGAAAATGAAAAGTTGTACCTAATAACTGCACAGATGACAATGTTTTTTTTTTACATTTCAATGTAGGACTTGACAGACAAGCTACAGAATATGAAGTTTAAATTTATCATTGATCAGTCGAGCATGGAAGATCAGCGAATATCATTACTGCAGAGGCAGAATTCTCTAAGGTAACGTTTCTGCTACGTTAGAAACCAAATATACATATTTGTTACTACTTTTAGTTCAGCCACTGTTAACTACAGTACAAATCAGAGGCGGATCCAGGATTTCCCAGAGGAAGGGGCTCTAATCCCCCAGGCGGTCCTGCCCCCCCCCCCCCCGATTCACCACAGCAAATGGAGATCATATTGCAACGTTATTCCAAAAAAACAGATCTGTCTATCAGCATCTAATAATTATGTTTCAGACAGTTGTTGGCGAGTACAAGAAGAACTGAAAGGGAACTTTACATGATACACAAATCACTGGAAGAAAACCCGCAGGAAAAAGATGAGTAAGTCTAACAAGAAAAAACGAAAAAGAGCAAAATGCCTCTTTTTTGACGTCAATGCAGTATATCAGGAATTTTGAAATTGTAATCGATTCACAAATTACCTTTTAGATTGTTGATTCATGCCAGTGAGTTGGAAAGAAAATTGTACGAAAAGAAACAGCAAATTAATGCTGCATCAGAAGAATTAGCCATAATGGTATCAGCATTCAAGGAGAATCAGTTACAAATAAAAGCGCAGCAGAAAACTTTAAAAGGTATGCTTGTTTACTCGAGGTAATACATATACTAATGAAAAAGCCTTGCACAAAGTGATTTATTTCATAAATTAGTTCTAATTTATTGTTGACAGAAAAACAGGCACTAGTGGAACGTAGGAATGAAGTCTGCTTTAAACATGCGGAGTGGAGGATGACCGAGAAAGACGGGCAAATTGGAATAGCTGACTTGGTTCTCAGAAACTTTTTGTAAGAGACAGTTTTGTTTGAGAAGACTTCAGAAGTTCTGTTCGAAAAAATTTCAATAACGGATATTAATTTCAATTCAAATGACGTCCTTTGCGCTTCTTCCTCCACAGATACAGCAAGGTAAACAAAGATGATAATGCAGGACATCATCAGCTGGAGATTGGATGGGTCAAGGTCACCAACCTTTTGCCAAATACGTTGTACAAAGTACGTTTCACATATTTAATGGCAAAGCAAAACACTACAAATTGATATAAAACTTTGAACTACTTGTTGAGTTGATAGTCTTATTAAATATATCGATTTTTCAGGAAGTCCTTGCTGTGCAGGATACAGGAAAAGGGCACTCAGCAAGAGATATGACTCTTCGTATACTGTGCAAATTCAAAGCACCAGGTAAAAGAATAATTACCGATGAATGATGTATAATTAATGCCCCAAATGTGGTATTAGTTGTAGTTATATTTAATTTGTGAAGTATATTTTCACGTCGGTAAAGAGGACCTGGTCTATTTTGTAGTTGGTGGCATATCGGTTCAGGAACATTTTGAAGTCAATGTCGTTCCACTCACAATACAGCTGACTCACAGATTTTATTCGGCGGTTATGGCCTTCTTCTTCCCCGGGAAAAATATAGACAACGAAGAAAATCAAGGTTATTTTGTACTCTAGATCCAGGTCAAAAGCTTACTCGGACTGAATTTAACAGCATTTCATTGGTAGAAATGTAGATGGCAATAGTATTTAGTTGTCTGCGACCGGCAGTCATAAGTAGTTGAAAAATATCAGACTGTATGTAAATGTTGGACTAATTGCAAGGGTTCACTTGCGTGTTTCCAATTTTGAGTGAAACCGTCCATTTTTTCTTAGTTGAAGATGTAGATCCTGATTTGAAACCGGACAAGAAACGACGAGGCTCAACCAGAACTAAACCCGCGCCAACACCACGTCCATCGATAGCAGGAAAAGCAGATGCGATTGACAAAATGAAGGAGAGAGCTACAAGCAACAACGTTTTCCATTTCATTAAAATTCCAGAAGTTCCAGTCAGATTCAGTTACAAGGTATGTCTTAAAATCACTCCTCAAGTGCGATCGATTCTCCTCAGTTTGTGTTTCAGTTTCCAGTCTCAGTTTCGGTTTTTGGACACTGTTCACACCCTAATTAAAAAGTGTCCCAGCAGGGGACACTGTTTGAGCCTAAATTAACAGTGTCCCAGGACACTGTTAATTACATGCAAAGTGTCCCCTGTTGGGACACTGTTAATTAGGGTGCGAACAGTGTCCAAAAACCGAAACTGAGGCTGGAAACTGAAACACAAACTGAGGCTGTCGTGATCCACCTCCTCCAAACAAACCATGCAAACTTATTTTGGGTGATTAAAATGTTCTTGACGATTAATATCCTCGATGTTTTTGGTCCGCCTGGGGGATTTCTTGGAAATTTTGAAACACACTTCTTATGTTTATTTTTATCCACAGGGTAATAGGGACAACAGAGTTACAGATGTGCACGACTTGGGTCTTCAGCTGCCAATGATGGAGTATCATAATCAGACATGGACCTGGCTTGATTTCCTCATGAATGTCAAAAAAGACTGCAAACGAGTTTTAATATCTCAGGTATTCCATTCCCGAAACTTTGAAACCCTGACATTTAAGTATGTGTGACAAAAACTGTGTGAAAATAACTTTGGTCCCGTTTCATGGTAATAATTTGACAATTTCCATGTTTTGTGTGCTTCAGGCTGTTAAGCAGAAACTTCACATAAAGTCCCGAGGAGCAGCAGAAGATGCCATGATGGCAGAAGTTAAGCAGGAGGAAGATAAAGCTAAGATGTTGCTGGGTGCAAAACTTCTGGTTAGTATTAATAATACAGGTGCTTTACATAACAATTTTCAATGGATTTTGAAATTTCTGTTGTGTATATCAAATTTCAATGCCTAAAAGGCCAACGATAATTATTCCTGTTGAAATCATCAGCAACGAAGTAACAAATGTGATTTCCACATTGCAGTCTGGAGGTACTGATAAGGGAACCAGTAAGAAGAGCCTCTTCGGAAAGAGCAAATCAAGTACTCTACCCAGATGATTTGACACGTTCAGCTGATCCTTTGATTGCATTTTATCTTTTGATATCTGTGTACAGATTTATGAGAAACCAAACATTCCCCGTTTCTCTACTTCTACATCCAAGTATTTAAGGATAACATTTATCTATCAAGCGAAAAGTGGACTATGTTTGCTTTGTATAATCATCTTCAACTGCTTAAGTGTAAGTTACTGCTACCTAAATCATTGTGCCCCTGTATTTGGCGTGAATTAACAAGAGATTTGTACGATACAACTTTAATTCAAAATGGAAGTTTTCTATTCCGAAATGCAGCATAAATAAAGCGACAGTATTGGTGGTTAATGTGGGAACTGATCAGTTTGCATTGCTTAGAGTGAATTTTAGTATCATTTTAGCAAGATGTCTTTTCATGTTCTTGATAAGTCGTTATTATTTTCACCAGTGGAGGGTGATGATTGATCTCACCACAAACCGCCCGCACGATGCGTGCCTATCTGGTTAAATATAAACAAGAAACCCACATCTCCCGTTAGTGTAACAGTTTATAGCTGTTAATGCGTATCTTCCACAGGTATCAGCGGATTGGGAGTACATTTAGTTCTTGCTTTTTCATGTGCAAATCCTGTTAAAAAGAGGGTGTGAATGTACATTGTTCCGCCTTTTAAAGTTAAAACGCAAACGAAATGGTGCTAATTCTATTTTTAATGTTGCTGCCTTGTAATTTAATAGCATATTTATAGCGAGTACACAAATAGTACATTTAAATTAAAATACCCGTAAAATAAAATTTCATACAAAAAATAGGGTTTTTGATTTTTGAAATTATTTGAGTTCGGCAATGGTCGTCAGATCACTAAACAAAGTTATAAATAAAGGTTTGTTTACATTACACGTCCCACTAAAACTTTGTACATTACACGTCCCATCAAAGTTTTAACATTGTATTAATGGAGACGGATAAGTAAGTTCACGGAAAGAATGGGTGTCGATTCTATTACACCGTAAAACCGTGACCATAGACACTATGTTAAACTTTGATGGGAACGTTGAGGTTGTTAACAAGGCTTAAATTTCAACAAGATATCGTGACTAGTTTTCACTAATAGGTTTCAAAGTGTTCATTATCATGTACCGAGAGAAAATTACATACAATCTTCTGAACCAGACATATTGGCTCCAATGACATTGCATGGCTTTCTGAAATTGCAAATATTCGTACATATTTTTTTTTGTTGCAACATTTGTGTTGCATTCGAGCATGAAATTATTCAAATGAAAAGTATTACTTTCAAAAGTTAATTTGTTATACTTTACCTGAGCCTGCATCACATGTGAAAAACTGTGGACGAGATAAATTGGAGATGTGAAAATACTGAGAGGCAGATCGAGAATTCCAATGTATTTCCTTAATAGATTTGTCGTCTCCAGCACGAACACTTGAATATCTACAAGGCACTGACAGCCTAAATGTGTTGCAATATATTTTTGGGCAAATCGTTATTGGTAACAAGACAGTCTCCTATTAACATCACGAGGCAAATACCGACTACGGCCTCGTCCCCGTTTTTTCTTACCGATCATGCTAGACTTTCTGAACGCGCAAGACCAGGCCTAGCTGGAATGTGGCTTGGGGGGGGGGAGTAAGGGTACAGTCCTTGGCCCTTATAGGGATAGGGTGGGCAAGCACGGCCTCCTTCTGGACTGGTCCTTCCTACCTGGTCTTTCTTGGGGGGGGGGGGGGGGCAGGGCATGTCACCTACCTCTCTAGCTGCAGGGAAGGGTGGGGCAGGCTACATGACCCGGGGGAGGAAGGCCCATTTGCCTCCTCTAAACAGAATGACAGACATCTGTTAAAACATTACCTTCATTACTACGTACGGGGTCGGTAATACTTAAGTATAAACCAGAAGAAACTGCGTGGTGATGTTTTATGAGACAGACCGATCAAAATTGTATCGAAGGTTACTAACCTGACTTTATTTCCTTAGATTCTACCATTTTCCTACAAAAGAAAAGTATCTCAAGTAAAGACAAGGTAAATTTGTATGATGGATGTCGATACTATACGAGGAAAATTCACTTACCTAATTGCTTTATAAATTGCTATGTGGTTGGGATGCTTGCTTACTCCGCTTTCATCAAATGTTATCAACTGTAAATGAAGAGAAAAATAAGAACATGGACATCTCACTCATGGTTCAACCAACGTTTCTGAACATTCCCACCATTAATTATTTTTATATTCTTACCACTTGGATATTTTCTTTTCTAATGATTTCATTAACATAAGTAGAAATGATTTCGGGATTCCACTGCACATTTGGATTATCTGGTAACGTTCTGGAAATAAAAGAAACCTTGTATCATTGTCAGAATTCCTCTTCCCATATGAAACGCAAGAAGATAAAACGTTGTCAAAACTTACTCATCATTTATCAATGAACAATTGTCGATCCCGAGAGCTTTACAACTGTTTTGCAACTCTTTTTCTCTAACTTTGCCTTGACTGTAGAAATCACCTGAAACAAACAGATATGTAGGTCACAGAAAGGTCAGATGCAACATTTTCTAATCTCTAGACTGTCTATGTTCTACAATATTTATATTTACCAGATGACAGGCAGAGAAGATGAATTTCTGCATCAATAAGCTGTTGAAGCATCAGAATGGTGGGAGCAAAAAACATGCATTCATCATCAGGATGTGCTGTCACCAATAAAATTCCCCTTTGACCATATGCTGCATTGAATCGTATTGGTGACTTACTTATACAGCATACCGAACTGTGAACAAGAAGAATGACGGATAATATTGTCACAAAAACTGCGACAACAACAAGAAAGCAAATGTCTAACATCTTCAATAAATTTTTCGTCTGCTTCTTGTTTAGCCCGAAGTACTGTCATTATCCGCATGTGCAGAAAGTAGCGTGATCAGAGGTCAATGTACTCGGACTAAACAGGAAGTAGTTTCCAGTGCTAACGCCAGAGGCAGTGGCCGTTGCTATAGTGAAAGCAGAAACTCTTTCTTTTCGGTTTGATAAATTCACTTCTTTCGGGATTAAAGAGCTATTTTATGTACCTATAGCTTGTATCAGTTTTTCCAATACAGCAGATAATAACAAAAAGCTTTGGACATTGTAGAACTGGAAATACTCTTATTAATTGAGAATTTTTAATTTGAATCAAAAAGTTTGAAAATGGCAGATAACGAGCAAGCAAGTGAACCGGCAGAAAACATAGAAGACAGTGCTATCACGGCCGATGAAGAACACACAGCCGAAGAGAATAATGCAGAGCAACATTTGGTGGATGAAGAGACGGCTGTCAATGGAAATAATATACCTGGGGATTCGGGAGGTGGAGGTGAAGAAGCCAAAGAACAAGCACCTGCTGAAGCACCTGCAGACGACCAAAATGCTGAAGGTGAAGTCCTGTCAATTATATTTAACATTTAAACTTGTCTGTTTGTCAGATCTAAGTATAAAAGCTGATAATTCCATTTTTACTCTCATTACCACTATTGTATTTGTGAGAAAAGATATATCAGACCAGAACCAACTTGCTAGTCCTTGCTATTGATTTTTAACTTTGTTATTATTTATTTATAACTTTTATTACAACATACAATTGAACAGCCGACGAAAAGGCTGACGAAAACATTTCTGATGAACAAAATCACCAAACTGAAATAGATCGAAAATCGAGCCAAGAGGAAGAGATGACTGAAGAACAACCAGAAGAGATCCAGGATGAGAATGCATATGATCAGGATGATGCCATTGCTGCCGTAGAAGCTGCACAAATTGAGAATAATTCTGGTACACCACAGGCTATTAGATGTGAAATCACAACTTTTGCGCTTACTGGAAATGCTAGATCTTATCATAATTGTCCTTTATCTTTTGCTAATGTCGTACTTTAATTTTGTTTAAAAGATTTTTGTTTCATTTATTATTTGTGCCAGCTGTATACAGAATGCAACGTAATATTAGCAAAATGGTAATGTTCAGTTGATTCCAAAATTGTTTTCAGAAAGTACTGAGCCCAAATTAGCCGAAGAGCCATCATCTGAACAAAAAGTCTCAAAGCCATCAACACCAGTAGATGTAGATGGCAGTGCTAAAGTCGAATCAAAGCCAACCTCACCACTTGATAACTCAATGCATACTCCACAAGACATTTCAAAGCCAAAAACTCCGGTTGGCCAGCCCCAAACCGAATCTAAACAAGGATCACCCGCACCAGGCTCAGCAGCTGGATCTAAATCCGGTACTCCAGCCCCAGGCTCAACAACTGGATCTAAACCAGGTACTCCTGCACAAGGGTCGAGAGCTGGATCTAAACCAGGTACTCCAGCCCCAGGCTCAGCGGCTGGATCTAAACCAGGTACTCCTGCACAAGGGTCGAGAGCTGGATCTAAACCTGGTACTCCAGCACCAGGGTCAACAGCTGGATCTAAACCAGGTACTCCAGCACCGGGGTCAACAGCTGGATCTAAACCTGGTACTCCTGCACCAGGTTCAGCAGCTGGATCTAAACCAGGTACTCCTACACCAGGGTCAACAGCTGGATCTAAACCTGGTACTCCAACCCCAGGATCAATAACTGGATCTAAACCAGGTACTCCAACCCCAGGATCGAGAGTTGGATCTAAACATGGTACTCCTGGACCAGATTCAGCAGCTGGATCTAAACATGGTACTCCAGCAACGGGGTCAACAGCTGGATCTAAACCTGGTACTCCTGCACCAGGTTCAGCAGCTGGATCTAAACCAGGTACTCCTGCACCAGGATCGAGAGCTGGATCTAAACCTGGTACTTCAGCACCAGACTCAGCAGTTGGATCTAAGCGAGCTACTCCTGCACCAGGCTCCAGACCTGGTTCTAGAATCGACGGAGATGCAACTGGTACTGCTGAAGAGGAAGTTAAAGCAGAAAGCCCCAATCAACAAGGAAAGTCAGGTTCCAGAGTGACGTCTGGAAAAGGTAGACACATGTGCATTCCTAACCTGAAATCTACACGACATAAGCTTAGAGGCTGCACAGTAAATATCTCACTGCACCAATTTATTAGTGATTTTCATGAATCATACAGATTGATTTACATAATTAAAATCTTAACTGTTTTTCTGCACACTGATTTCAGCCACGATAACATCACGAGCTGCACACAATCTTGCCTACTTCCTACTTTCCACTGAACTGTTAAATATTACACGATTCATCATATTTATTCATCTGTAGATTACATCGATACTAATTAATCATTAAGTAGAAAATTATTATCTCTAACTTACTCACCACGTCACAATCAAAATCGCTTTCAACATTTTCATCACTTTAAGTTTAAGGGTCCTGAATAATAATTCATACATTGTAGATGTCACTAAGAATTTGTTGCTGACGTTTTCAAATTTCGGTGAACAAAATAAACTTATATTTTATTTCCTTTTTTACAAGTAAAATGGTCATTTTGAGTGGAACCACAATAAAAATGTACAATTTCAGGTGCTGGATCAGAAAGAAGCAGACCAGCTTCAAAAGGTTACAGGTCAGGTACTCCTCAGCAGGCTCAACAAGAAAGGCCCAGTTCCAAGACAGGTTCACCAAAGGCTTCAGGATTCCAAGAACAAACACAAGATATATCAAGGCCGGGATCGATGGGATCAAGTGGGAATGTACCTCTTCAGGCTCCGACACCATCGGCGGTAGCTTTACCGGAGGAAAGTAACATACCAAGTGCACCTCCACCACCAGTCCCAGCTGGCATGAGTCACATACCGCCGAGCTCTGAAGAACGAACTTCATCATCGGCGCTGGTACCATTTGATTAGACTATCTGATATAAAATCATTTACCATTGCATAAGTGACATATGATGTGAATTATAATGAATATAAATTGTTATGAAATACTTATCATGATTAAAAAATTGTGCTATGTTTATTTGTAGAATATGATTTGGTCTTTTGGAATGAACAAACATGTGCCAGTATTAAATCTAACAGACGAAGCTCGGAAGATGATTATGTACTCTTGTGCACATACAGGGGTTTTGTATGATATTGTTAACAACAAGCAAACACTACTACAAGGTCATGTAAGTAGCTTCATAAAATGTGGTATTCTTGAATCGGATTAATTGTGAAAATAAATTTTATTACCGCCCGCATCCGAAGGATGTGTGTGGGAAGGCAATGTTCTCACAGGTGTTTGTCTGTTAAAGGGGGGGGGGTCACCCCATGGTCTCTGGTCCCAGGTCCCTTCCATGGTTTGTGGTCCCAGGTCTTTTCCCTGGGGTACCCTGTGGTCCTGTCCAAGGGCCTGTTGGGAGGAGGGGGTGCCCAAGTCCTGTCACTGGAATGGTCCTGCCTGCAAGGGGGATACCCCATTGCTGTCACTGGTCCTGCCCAAGCGGAGGGGGTACTCCAGCACAGGGGGTACCCCGCCCCGGCCAGGCTAGGGGTACTCCCAGAAGAGCAAGAGTGATTGCAACGCGGCGGGCAGTACGCCTCTTGCGGTCACGCAGGAGGACTTTCTTGTTTTGCATGTTTTCACTGTTTGAAAAGGTCAATAGATTTACGTTTTATCAAATGTTTTGAAATGGAACTTTGAACAAGACCGATTTATTCTGCGACATGCAGTTGCTACACCTAAAATTGGTACCTTCCTTTGTTTCAGGGCAATCCCATAAGCTGTACATGCTGCAGTGCGGACAAAAGATGGTTAGCAACAGCAGACAAGGGTCGGGATTCGATGATCATCGTGTGGGATACTTACACAGGGTGAGGCATTTCAGAAAATTTCAATAGATTATTTTTAATAACCGTGATTATTATTGGTGACGCTGTTCATGACACGAGCACGCAATTGCTTTTCTTGTAGAATACCAGTGAGAACTATATTTGATGCGAACCCTGACGGCGGAGTGGTTGCCATAGCAATGACGCCAGATGCTAAGTATTTGGCAACACTAAGTTGTGGAGAAACACAGGTGAGTCCAAGTTCTGCATACAAAAATTATTCTATTTATTGTCCACAATTCGGAACCAGTTTGTAAAAATAGTCCTTAGAAGCACAGTCATTACTGCCCGCGTGCGTAGTACGACTGGAGGTTATGTTTTCAGTTTGTTTGTCTATCAACAGATAGGGGGGGGCACCCCCAAGTCCTGTCCCTGGTCCTGTCCAGAGGGGAGGGGGGTCCCCTAGTCCTGTCACTGGTCCTGTCCAAAGTCCCAACCCAAGTCCTGTCCAGGGGAGGAGGTACCACCTAGATGGGACAGGGGGTACCCCCCCCCCCCAGCAGGACAGGGACTACCCCCAGACAGAACAGGGGGGAACCTCCCACTCGGACAGGCTATGCCGCGGGCAGTACACTTTTTGCGGTCACGCAGGAGGACTTCTTTTTCATTTGCATGCAGATGCTATCCATTTGGGACTGGACTGTTGAAGCCGAGGTACCTCTTTGTACTGCCGAGTTGAATCCCAGTTATGGTGTCCAGAATTACCTGCTATTCAATCAAGAAGACACAACACAGTTGGTCAGCAACAGTGAATCTCAAGTCATCTTCTATTCTTGGGCAAGTCATCAGAAATAAGTTAAAAGAATTTCTATTATGAAGTTACCCTTGATCCCTTCAACATAAGTGAATTAATGACAGTTGTGAATTGTCTTTTTTTAAATAAATTTTTGGAGGATACAGGTCCTTTTTGTGGGACCACTGATATCCCTGTTTTGGACTTCTGGTGATGTCTGCCCTGGGTTTTAAAGCCGGTGTGGATCCCTTGCCTGTGTGATCCTCAGATTCACCTCTGGTGTGACACCTGCTGACTGTTGTGAATTGTTTTCAGGAAGGTGGAAAGATCGAATACTTTGCACCACCCTTAACGGACGAAGACTTTAACAAACCTGTTGGTAGATACAGTCAATCTATATTTCTTAGCAATTCTACACGGGCACTTACCGCCACATCATATGGTAACCTGGTGGTGTGGGACACAAACAAACCTCTTACCAAAGGTATGAACATGAACCTCATAGTATGAGACATTTCTGGCATTGGCCAGATATACATGTAATCTTTTCCAATTATTATGTCTGAGAGAAAAAGGTGATTATGAAAATAAGCACTTGAACGCGAAAGTGAAAGACCAGACGAAACATTGAAACTTTTACGACTTCAGATGTAGGTCCTTACGGAACTCCAAACAAGAAAGCAATGAAAGTTGTTGAAATTCAGCAAAGAAAGATCTGCGTTGTTGTGGAAACAAACCAGTACGACAATATTTTTGGTTATTTAGAATTTAGAATTCAGTCTTATACAGATTTGTCAATTTAGAAGTTCCTGTTTTGCCTGTATCATATTTATTGTGCAATTTATTGAAGACAGTTGCATGTTTGAAACTGCTTCAGTTTTGTACTTTTGTGCACATCTTGCCTAAAGTTTATACAATGTTTACACTCTTCATATTGCAACTATCTATGATATATTTTGTACTTTTGAAAACGAGCTTGTGAGATTATTGAAAGAAAATATTTTATTCTTCTGGGATTTTTTTTGTAACGTTGCGGCTACTTGTTCCTGCAACTTCAAACATTGGAAAAGATATTAATAATCTCCTAAACTCATTGTTTATCTTTATTTTGCATTTATTATCTGTTAAAGTTGTGAGTACAGAAATTACACCTGATAAGAAAGCCTTGAAGCTTGTTCGACTCCAAGACAGGGGACTTAATGTATTAACTACTACGGATAAGTATGTTTTCTTCGTGCACTTTTTGCGAAGATAGTTTTCCTTATTTTAAGCACATAGGGGGAAAGTTTTGCACAATAAAAAATAATTCTTGAATTATTAGGTGATTATACTTTAAAATTCATGTACTAAAGTAAACGGATAACGATTGAAGTTAATTACATGCATCAATACCGATTGCATTACTTACCCAGAAACATGCGCTTTTAAATTGATAACAATTAGCATAAATTTATTTCAGATCAATTGTAACGGGAGATCAACTTGGCCACATTAAGTTCTTTGACCAGACATTGAAACTGACCAACTGGTATCAAGATTTCCACTTGGGGCCTCTGAACTCAGTATCTTTTGCTCATGTCCCGGACTTCGATGAAACGTGAGAAGTTCACAATAGTTATATCGTATTTTGGCTGAAAACAATAAAACTTATTGGCAAAAAATAGACGTTTAGTATGTCTTTCTTCTGTAAAATTCCCTCATGTGAAATGTCGAGTCAGTGCGATTATGCACAAATTATTTTGCAGAGCCAATAAGGACTACCCTCGAGATGCCACAATTAACGCCAGGAAGTTTGCCATCCGTGACTTTGTTGTCGGTACGAGCAACGCTGTCTTTGCGCATGTTTCAACGGACGGAACAGACGTCACTGTTATCCACAGAGATCACGATGCTGCTGTTCACGGTTTAGCAACCCATCCGAACCAGTAAGTCGAAAGCTGCACTCTAATGGATTTAAATCCGAAGCAGATATTTTGTTAAGATATTGGAGGTGAAGGGACGAGAAAAAGACGCACGTGTAACTGATGCTATTTGTCAAAAAAATCCTGCAGAGGGATACATCACAGGCTATTTACCATACATGTAGTGTGGAATATTTAGTAAAAAAAAGGAATTAAATAAAATCTGATGCATAGATTTGTTTGATAAACTCTCAAACTCTCTGTTTTATGATTTAATGTTTCAAAAGTTGACTTTTGTTTCAGACCTTGGGTAGCAATTGGCAGTTACTCTGGTTTGTTAAAGATCTGGGATTACAAAGAGAAGTAAGGACATATTATTTAGTGACCTGATATTTTTGAACGGAGAAAATCAACTTACAATAAATGCAGCGTGTTGTTTTTCCATTGTTGAATTAAATGTTTCAGTAAACTTATTTTTCTAGACGACCGTTATTCCAGAGAACGTTTGAACAAGGTCAGATGATCAGATGCTGTGCGTTCGATCCAGAAGGAAAATACATTGGTAAATTTTAAAAAAACTTTTTAGTTATAACTGTGTCACAAAATGATCATGTTAAAGATATAGTTGGATTGAAAATACGAGTGCCCTCCGTCGTGTAAAAAACCCTCTTGCGTGGATAAATTTCACTGTAAGGAGACAGTTCATGATTACTGACCAGTATGAATGAATATTTTTGATTGCAAAATGAAACATCCACCCAAAGTATGGAAAACACTCCACAGTGACAGTGTTATTACGTTTCAGCTCTTGGCTTTACCAACGGAACTGTTCGTATACTGGAAAGTCTAAGTCTGCGGGACGTGTGTTCCACGCCGTTTCGATATGCTCGCGATGCCATTACACATGTGACTTTCTCACACGACTCAAAATATTTAGCAACTGCAGTGAGTATCTTTATTATGATATTCAGTCATATCAAATACCACTCCAGTTTAACAAATGCTTCATGGTGTAACTTTTATCGTTTAAATTCACAAACAAGTGATTTCAGTCTTTTCAATATAGGATGCAGAGTACACCACCACAGTATTTGTAGCGTCAACTGGTCAAAATTCGTCGGGTGATCCTTGGTTGTACTTGGGTCGTTACCGTGCCCATTACAAACTTATACTTGACATTATGTTCACTGTGCAGCTGGATTCTGATCAACCGAAGCTGTTATCCGTAGGCATGGACAGAACACTGGTCAGTTTGCAGCTATTTTTAATCACCCGAAAACAGTGCATTTTGGGTCATTTTTTTCTAAAATGCGAAACCAATCGATTCCGCAGGTTTTAGGAACGCTGATGGCTTGTTAGAATTTGTTGGATTTATTGGAGGTCTGCCATGGCGAAGATCATTTCAATTGCTAGTGCAACACTTGCCAAACGACTTGACTGTTGGCGGTAGACTGTAGCATTATTTTCCCATCAACAAACTTTGCAACTTTTGTGCTTGTAATTTAGGTTGAATATGATTTGGAACACAGCGGGCAGGATGATTTGAAAATAGCAGCGTGGGACCGAATAGAACAAAGCGCTACACCACTGTGCACGGCAATGTATCCTCCAATAACCAAAGAAAGTTTTCTAGTGACGGCTAACGACCAGGTCTTTTTCTTTCCTACGGAAATAACATATTTTTCCAATTGTGCTATTTTACAGTATCTTGAAAATTACGTTTTACATTGTAAAAAATGTCTCATTTGGTTTTCCAGTTTAAATTCAAAATGTACAACTCAACAACGAAAATGTGCCGGAAGACTGTCCTGGGACCAACATACGGCAGTCCAGTTCAAAAGTTAGTATGGTTAACTCCTTCACAACATTTTGTGTTGTCGGTACTGTTTTTAACAATGATATCTGGTCCGACTGCACGAGAAGATAAACTATACTTCTCAGTTCAGACTTGTAATTAGCAAAAGCTTAACTTGTGTAAGATGAAAGCAATGTTTCTTTTCTTTTCAGGATGGTCGTTCTACCGACAGCAGACGTCGTTAAAGACAAGAGATATTTGGCTTACATTACTTCAGACAAAGTTGGTCTGCATATACTACCATTGGATGGGAATCCTCACAACGCAATGGCGCTCTTGGCACATCCTCAAGGAGTAAGTTTCAAGTGTTGTTAAAAGAAACATAGACGATAATCGACTCAAAGCTGCTCCTTAATGAACATAACTGCGAAATAAATTTAAAAGAAAAGGAAAGAAAAAATTCAGAAATTCTCTTCTGTATTTAGGTGGCAAACCTGGCGGTAAGTCACGATGGGAAACACGTATTCACGGCCGGAGGGACCGACGCTACAGTTCACATGTGGGATGTCAACTTAACGTAAGTTCACTTGAGAAGACTGAATTTGAACACTCATCCAATCAAGAATGAGGGTTTTCCCCAAGTAATTTGCACCCGTTTGAAACTTAATGGTATACGGAGATGTCTGTCCAGAGAATTATTCTTTTTTCCTTCAAATAGCTTTATTTGTTTTTCAGTACAGGCTCATTATGACATCGTATTATTTGTTGACTTTTTGAATTGTTCGTATTCACAGGGCACTGGAGGCGCAGGCTCGACTCGGCGGTGAGGGTCTGATTCCATTCTATGGTTTACTAGACGGAGGACGAGACGGTGAACTGTTCAAGGAGCTGGAAGATTACTTCTACTATGCACAAATTAGGAGGTACTAATCATAAAATGTATCTGAACATCAAAAATAAAAGAAATACCATGTTTTCTGTTTGATTTCACCGAATAATAAGTGATAATTTTAATTAATTAGTCAAGGTGTTGACACAATGGACGGGAGAAACGTTTCAACTACTATTGCTCTGAGTGAAGTGCCTTACGTTATGAGAGCTATGGGCTTCTATCCGTCAGAGCAAGAGGTAAACTTAATTCAATACATTTGCTAAGTCCATCACTTTTACTGAAATAACCCTCCAACTTTAAAACTTGCATATTTCTCCACAGATTGAAGACATGCTGAATGAGGTTAAATACAGTTCTTATGTGGAAACTGGAAAATATACATCAGAAATAGACCTTGGTGATTTTATCAAGTGTGAGTAATCATAAAAAAAAATAATTTTGTTCACCAGAAAGACGTCGATCTGCAAAAACCTCATTGCGTGTAAATCATTATCTTACCCATAGTGTCATAGGGTTACCCATCACAAACAGACAACACACACACACACACACACACACACACACACAGTGTCATAGGGTTACCCATCACAAACAGACAACACACAGTGTTATAGGGTTACCCATCACAAACAGACAACAAGCGATAGAAACCAGAATTAAAATAAATGCAGAAATTATTGAAGTTAACTCCAATGAATGGTTTCTAATCTATTCTACATTTCAGTATATACCAATCATAGACCAGCGTTTGGGTTGCAAGCAGATAAACTGGCCATGGCATTTGAATTATTGGGTTTTAATACCGACGCTGGAATGGCGATAGACAGAGGAGATCTTCTGGATTTCCTGCAGAGTAAAGGTGTGAAACAAAAAAAAATTCTATGATATATTGAACGAAACGTGTTGGAAATTTAGTGTAACTTAAACGCATTAAATAATCATTGTAATCACAGGAGAGCATATGACTGAGTATGAGTTGGCAGAGTACCTGACAACGCTGTTGGGACACAATGCAGAGGGAGGTAATTGTGAACAGCAGGAGTTCGATCCCAGTACGGCTGGAGATGTCATTGATGAAAATCTTCCACAGGAGATCACAGCCAATATGTTCTCTAATGAACTGCTGGGATTCAGCATGTACAATCACCCCATCGGTATGGAAGATGTTCAGTTGCAAGAACGTTCGCCTTCAGAAGTACAAATGGAAAGGTAGAATTTTACGACGAAAATAAAAGAAAGAATAGAAAAAATAAGCTGAAAGAAATAAACATGAGAAGTGAACTGCTGCAGTTTGTGGAAAGTTGGGGACGTCAGTCCTTCCAGAGGGAAAGCATATCAGTTAGTTAAGTTTGATTTTATCTTTTGGAATGAAAATTCCGTCCACATAAAACTTTACATTGTACCATATTTATTGATATTTACGTGCGCATTACTGTCTGTGATAAACAAATGAAAAATTAATCAGCAGCCCTACTTAAATCTTCCAAAACTCTTCTGTGAATCTTGATTCTTAATACAAAGAAAATGTTGTTTACCGTACGTAGTTATTGTTTTAAGCCCGTTTATTTTTCTTTTTCCGAATAAAAAAGTATGTTGCACAATGTGGAATTCGAGTATCGTTTTATTTTTCGAGTGAACGTTCATTCACACTTTTCTTGAGTATCACATAAATAATACCACAAAACTTACTAGGAATTTACAGATATCATGTGTACATCTTTGAAAGAACTGTTTTATGTAGAACTAAATAGAATATTCTTACAGAGACAAGTATTAAAGTATTTACTCTGTAACCACATCGGCGAATGTATTTAAATGTAGTCCGGAATTATGTTTGACTAATTTTGACAAATGATGGGATTGGGGTTCGTTTTGCTTGTCGGATCATATTCCGACAACTCGCCCAATTGACCTTGGGCTTAATAAACAAGCAAGAACTGTTCAATCAGTAAAATCTCTTTTGCATTCGTGCATTTGTTACTTAGTTGTAAATTTATAAGTTTACCTATATTCACGCGAAGATGTTAAAAAGTTTCTTTTTCAATTTAATTTCATACATTATGTGAGATCTTAAAAATTTAATTTCACTGAGTTTATCAAACATTTCAAGGATACCATCATGTTTATGTTAAGCGTAAACTGTTTTGTTTGATCGGTTCACGCGCATGTATCACGGTTACATAACCAGTTTCTTGTTTACTGATAGTCCAGGAGGAGATCGAACATAATTTTGATCGGATGGGTGTCCATCATCTGGGAGTTCTGGGGTCTTTGATGTTTGATTGGTTTATCTCTGGATCCTGTGCGATTTTTGTCCGGATCCAAACAAATTTGATAGCACTTAGAAAGCAGGAACGCAACTGGCGTAAACATTTTCCGTAAGTTTAATTCAGTTACATGTAATTATGCTTCCATAATTCTCATTTGGTTCTCTCATCTTGTCTTTTGCTATTGCTGCCTAACTCCCTTTTTCGCTCCCTACTTTAGCTCTGGCTTGTCTTGTTGTGAGTTTTTGTTATTAGTCTCCGCAAGGAGACTATCTGTGATGCACTCACTACTTCTGAGTGGATATTTTTTTGGTCAAATTTTACCCA
>JBCAUG010304964.1:0-17548 GCA_038406175.1 Haplosyllis leylae | reverse complement strand
CCAGGGGGGTACTCAGTCCTGGGGGGTACTCAGTCTGGGGGGTACTCAGTCCCTGGGGGAGGGGGGACTCAGTCCTGGGGGGTACTCAGTCTGGGGGGTACTCAGTCCCTGGGGAGGGGGGACTCAGTCCTGGGGGTACTCAGTCCTGGGGCGGTACTCAGTCCCAGGGGGGTACGAAAAATTTTTTAAAATTTTTTTTAAAAATTTTTCTTTTTTGAAACTTTTTTTTGGGGACATGATTCCCTGGGGATAGGTCAGCTACGCCGCGGTCAGTATGCCTCTTGCATTCATGCAGGAGGACTTTCTTGTTGTATGTGAGTTCACTTTGCATGTTAGTCTGTCACATGTGAGTGTCCCTACCACCATACGTGAGTTCATTGTGCACGTTAATTACCATGTATGGTAGCTGTATGTGAGTTCACTGTGTTACCCTGTCACATGTGAGTGCCCCCACCACCACATGTGAGTTCACCATACACATTAATTACCATGTATGGTAGCTGTACATGAGTTCAACATGCATGTTAGCCTGTCATATGTGAGTGCCTCCACCACCACATATGTCAATGTTAATTACAGTGTATGGCAGCTGTATGTGACTCACGTTTATGCACAGAGCTCCCCACCACCTTCAAAATAAAAGTGACCAAAAAACAGTCCGTCAACCACATAGGTAGCTCTGACAAGCCACCAATGAAATGATGTGCAGAGTGAGATTAGATGGATTTGGATGCAGAGTGAGATTAGATGGATTTGGATGCAGAGTGATAATAGATGGATTTGGAATACCATATGTCACGGAGTGGCCCTTTTGCACTTGTCGTACCATCTTTATGTTGATCACAATGAGGTTGGAATTTAGTTTTTGATAAAATGTATATTTAGGAGCAATCATTCATTGTTTGGTTCTTAGATTGTATACTGGACATTGGCGGCTCTAAGCCGGGGGGGGGGGGCACCAGGGACGCGCCCCCCTGGGTCCAAACTCTTTCATTTTCATGCAGTTTTCTGGGAACATTTGGGCAAATAATAGGTTGGCGTCCCCACCTTGGAATTTACCCCCCCCTCCCTGTCTGGGAAATCCTTGATCCGGGTCTCCAAATGTGGCGGTTGGGTGTCCAGACTCATGCCCCTCCCCCCCGAGCCACTAGTTATTACATTTATTATTACATTTTCCGATTTTGCAATGCTCCGTTGTTCGGGCTTAGTACTTAAGTACGGCCCCAATTTTAGCTTATGATTCATCACCATGCAGTGGCGGATCCAGGATTTCCCAGACAGGGGGCGCACCAACCCCCAAGGTGGGGGCGCCAACCTATTATTTGGCCAAAGTTTTCCCGAAAACTGCATGAAAATGAAAGAAACTGGACCCAGATGGGGGGCCACGCGTCCCTAGCGCCTCCCTTAGATCCGCCACTGCAAATTTCAGCTTATGACTCATCACCGTGTATGATATATTCATGTATATTAATTCAGAGTAGAAATGGGTAGAACGTGGAACAGTCAGCGACAGACACCGTAGAATCTTAAAGGAGTTTATTGGGTTGGAACCGATCACGATGAGATGTTCTGTTATTCGAGTTTTTTCCGTAAATTTTTCTTCGAATTCAATGAATTAAGCAGGTCACCATATAATATAATGCAAGGTGTTCTCCATAAATAGACTGAAATTATGATGCGATATTTGCAAATGACAGACTGTGTTTGATAATGCACCAAAATATAGAAAAAATAAGCAAAAATCAGGACAAATATTATTTTCTTTACATAGTGACAGTCACTAAATGTAGGTGACCTTCTTTCAGTGACATCACCAAATTTTATATTTATTGAATTCATCGTATTCAATGACAATTACGGAAAAACTCGATTATCAATGTGAAACATACACCTGTACAAACCCGGACATAGCAACGTGATCAGAAAAAGAACGGTATAAAATCATCAACAAAGGTATCCATGGCAACCTTTCATAAAAGAAAAACCGTTGGCTTAGAGTGGGGATTAAAGAGCATTGAACGGGTAGTTTTCATTGAGTGGGAATTTTGACAACTATTTGTGGTGTGTTCGCCACGAAAGCAGGCAAACATGTAGTACAGAACATGTGTGAAAAATATTAGGTTGTGAAAGTTTCACCAGATGGCTCGTGAAAAATATTAGGTTGTGAAAGTTTCACCAGATGGCTCGTTCACTCCCTGGGGGCGAAGGGGAGCGAAGGGGGGAGAAGGGGAGTGAAGCATATTGTATACTAGGTTTTAGGGTCCCCACCACCTGCGGAAACAAAAAGTTCAATTACAACATATAGCAGTTAGGTATCCCCACCACCTGCAAATAGAACCGTCATCCCATGTACAGTCTTCGTAGGTCCCCATCACGGGCCCAAAATTTGGGGACAAAATCCGTCAATTAACCACTGAGGTGACTCTAACGAGCCACCAAAAAGAGACTTTTTACTCCTGTAATCTCAACATTGCTCTTTTTTCTGTGAAGTTATCTTTTAATGCTCAAGATCGGGTTTTTCAGCTGAACAGACATGACTGTAATAAATAAATGTTTGTGTTGACTTCCATGAGCACTCCAATGTTGTTGTTGAGGTGCACCCACTGTAACCTAAAGAGGCTGTTCTATTTACAACACAATAGACGTACATAGTACCACAGCCGTGTTACAGTCGGTTACACACGGCTGATCCGCATCAATGGGAATCGTTACACTGAACGTCCCGTCCGCCTCGGCTTATTCCGCACAATCATCATAACATTTTCCGCGAATCACGACTCTTTGCACAACCCGGCACCGTAGAGGATAAGGTACAGGGGGATTTACCATTGTTTTAATTGTTTCAAATGGAGTTAAATTAGGACCTGAATTGGAGTTTTCGTTATGAGTGGATGTACTTGTTGTTTGTGGATTATTAGAGAAGTTCGATGGGAATTATATTAATCCCACGGAGTTTACTTGACAACGGAATACGAGAGTTTTGGTTTTGTAGCTGCGTGCACACAGACACACGCAAACACAGACACACGCACAAAGTGAGACACAAACACAGAAGGACACAGACACACACAAACACACACGCATACACACGCAAACACATTCACAAAGAGATACATACACACACACACACACACACACACACACACTCACAAAAACCTACCCCCAAACCCAGACACACGTACAAACACATTCCAAACACAGACACACTGACACACACGCACAAACGCACACACACACACAAATAAAAGTACAGATTATTTGAGATTTAAGAAGCAATTATTTAGCACTATCACTGTTTTGGCAAACAGCAGAGTGACTGGCTTGTTTAACTCCTCGTTCACTTCACACTGAGCGATTGCGACAACGATGTCACCAATAATTGTGTTTATTAAAAGTGCGGCGGAACCACAACATTTCAGGCTAATTGATTGGCTGTTTTCACACTGTTCTTACACAAAAGAGTTTGTTTGTGTAAAATAAATTATTCTATCATATCATTCACACTGATTGCGCTTAAATATTAAAGAAACATTCGCTTTCAATATCGCTTAGTCTGAAAGTACCCTAAGAGCCCATTTACATCAAGCGACAGCGATGCATCTGCGACGTCACTGCGACATCGCTCCAAATGGGTTGCAAAGTGATTTCCAAGTGATAGTCGCTGACATTTGGTGTAACAGTACAGGACAGAATTCATACGTTTGATTTGGGAGCGATCTCGCAGCGGTGTCACAAACGTTAGGTGTAAACGGGCCTTAAGGGTTTGCCGTCCACGAAACCCTTTGCTTCAAAATAGAACACCCCAGCTGATACTGAATAGACTGAAGATTTTCAAAGTGTCCTCAATGGAACATGACCTCTCTTTGTGTAACCCTAAAAAGGACATATTTTGTCATTTCAGAATTTATGTATCACTCCTGGAAATCATCCAAAATTCCAAAAGGAATTATGTCTTGCCTGGGTTGAACTATAAAATATCCGTCAGATGAATTAGTGTTTTATTTGAGGGATTTCTATGCTACAGGATGTTCCGAATCAGAGCTACTTTGTCAGGTAAGTCTTTGTAGTGTATTTATTTTAAAAATATAGCCCATCGTTTGAAGTATTCAT
The DNA here is from genome assembly GCA_038406175.1 of Haplosyllis leylae. NCBI lineage: Eukaryota > Metazoa > Annelida > Polychaeta > Phyllodocida > Syllidae > Haplosyllis > Haplosyllis leylae. Next base: position 13,438 of record JBCAUG010304964.1, on the reverse strand, counting down.
TAGGAGATTTAAGGGGGCGCCAGGGACGCCCCCCCCTCCTCTGGGTCAAAATTCTTTCATTTTCATGCAGTTTTCTGGAAAAAGTTGGCTAAATAATATGTTGGTGCCGCCACCCTGGAAGTTGGCGCCACTCGTCTGGGAAATCATGGATCCGCCACTGTTATTTTATAGTTTTATTTCACCACTGAGATCTTACAGTAGCGGATCCAGAAACCTTTACGATAACGCCAGCGTTAAATATTTCCACGTGCTTTTAGCGGCTGTTTTCCTCCCTGTTTTCACAAAGTAAAGTTTGGTTTCCTTGACCCCGCCGCATATCCGGTACATAAAAGGCTATATTAGTTGAAATTGTCGGTACCTCGGGTAGGGCGCAGACAGACAGGCAGATGGACAGACGGACAGGCTTACAGACAGACAGACAGACACACACACACACACACACACACACAGACACTGACACAATGATTTTAATAAATTGTGTATTAATTGATTTAATGTTGTCCTGATCCTATCCTCATGGCAGGCCGAAAAGACCTATATGATTGTTTTTTTTTTGTTTTGTGTTTTAAAATTTTTGTAGGACAAAAGTCCTTTTTGTGAGGCCGCTGATACCCCTGTTTTGGACTTCTGGTGAGGTCTGCCCTGGGTTTCAATGCCAGGGTGGATCCCCTTTTTGTGTGCTTTCTCATCTGGTGATTCCCAGATCCACCTCTGGTGCGACACCTGCTGACTGTATAGAGGTCAGCATGGCAGCCGAGCCTTTTTGATCCACATACCTGTGGACGTGGTCGCAAACATTGGTGGAGGTTCGGGGCTCGAACCCACGACCGTCCGTTCCGCACTTGTTCGCTACTGGTCTCTATACTAAATTTCAATCTAATGAAAAGCTTTTAACTTTTTTTAAAATCATTTCAGAGGTTTTTGCCTTTGGCCTGGTGTTTGGGTTAACTGAAGGTAAGTTATATTCACCCTGAATAAAGTTCAGAAAATACTTCTAATTTTTGGGAAGTCAGAAAATTCTTACCAAAGTTTTATAATGGTTGTGTTTTTTTTTAGTTTTTCAAGTGTCTGAAAAAAACCAATACTTGGACCAACTATTTGATGGTTCATAATAATTTTTGATAGTAGGGAGATCCGACCTACATGGAAATATTACAGTTTAAATACTCTGGTAAAATATTGGTCATTTCAAAATTTTAAATACACATAATTATTGAAATGTTTAAATTATTGAAAAATTAGAATTTTCTGACTTCTTAATAAATGGAAGTATTTTCTGAACTTTATTCGGGTTATATTGTACAGTATAAAATTTTCATTCAGATCAGTTCGGAACGGGAGTCTATTATTAAAAAGTGCGTTGGCATAACTGAAAAAACGTTTCATATAAACCTGAACGCAGCGTTGCGTAACTAGTTATACCAGTCACTGTCACGTCAAATATCAAACGGTTATTTAGATCTAGTTTCACAGACGTCTTCTTTTTTTCAAAAGACTTTACATTAATTACTGTAATTTCACAAATCAAAACTGGTACAACTGAAAATAGTTGGTAAACTGAAATTAGTTTGGCACTAAAATCAGTTCACCAACAATGATAACACCAATAATAGTTGAGGCACTAAAAATAGTTGGCCCATTTACCGTAGCATTGCCATTAATTCTAAAGTACTACTTTTAGTGTAACAACTTTAACTGACCAAAAACTGTTGATTGATATTAATTAATAAATTTGCTATGGTATATTATTACTAGTATGGAAAATTACAGTAATTACCGTGAAGACTTTTGAAAAAATTCAATTATATATTGCAGTATTTCCCAATTAGTCACTAGAAAATATCGTAAAAAGTGTTTTGGCAATAAGCGAATAGACTTATTCTAGTTTCTCCTTTTTTGGTTTGTTAAATTTGTCAAATTATTTTAAATACAGGTCTTTCTTTTTAAACAAATACGGGTATGAATTATGTGCCTGTGTCAATTTGGAAATATGCACCTGTGTCTAAAATTTCCACATACCAGTACTAATTACTACTTGTAGTACCTATTTACAAATACTGGTATCAAAATAATTTAACAAATTCAACGAATTTAACATGCAATTTTAAAACGGAAAAATTCAATTGTCTCATCCAATTGAGTTTTTCCCTTTTTGAAATTTCCTCCCAATTTTTTTGCAATTGGTACTTGCAAATATGTAATACAAGTGCTATCTATTAAAAACATCACTCGCGTTTCAGAAAAAATCTGCACAAATTTGACAAATTTAACTGAAGAAAAAAACCTTGTGCAAAGCTAAGATAATCCGTTGTAATTCCAATGATAAATGTAAAGGAGGATGAAATTTTTAAAATTAAAGTTCTCCCTCGATGAATAGGAAAAATTGTGAAAGTGCTTTCAATAAAGCTAAGATAATCGGTTGTAATTCCAATGATATCAGGAAGACCTTATTCGGAATTTTCTGATGTCATGGAATTACACAGATTTTCTGAGGTTCAGACAGGGTGAGGAATGACATTGGGCTGACGAATTGTCAATCTTTACTAGGTATGCGGAAGTAGTTGTAGTTTCATTCTTGTCTTCGAGTAAATTTAAATCAAATTTTGTTTTTTTAACATTGCTTCCATTTGACTACAACATACTAGTTTTTCACAATAAACAATCTGGCAGATACTGCCAGATCTTGCAGATATAAATTGTAATTTTTGTGAACTTTTGTGACCTTGTGCTAATATAAAGGGTAATGATAAAGACCATTATAGGCGACAGACTAGTGATAATAATATGCAAACATCTTATTAGATACCAAGTATCTATCAAATACACAGAGTTAAACCCCACATTTGGATCTGCCAGATCTGATGGAATCTGCCAGATTGCTTACCGTGAAACATTCAATTGTTACTTGTTGCGTGGCAACTTCCAACAGTATGTCAAGCGGTGTACGCGGAACGGAAACTCATTTTAAGCGATGAAGAAAAAGTACGCGAAAATCGGGCAGTGTGGAAAAGGCTTAAGCAAAAATAAATCTGATGTATGGCACTTTCACATTGCACGGGACCGGGACAGGGAACGGGACTGGCACAATAAAAGGACAATACCTCTGACCAGTGTGAACATTTCTGTATTAGATCTATGTAATGGAGCCCATTAATTCCTATTCCGTTCCCTGTTCCGGTTCCGGTCCAGTGCAGTGTGAATGAGCCATTCGGAAGGATTTCCCCATCATGTGTTTCTTGTAAAGGGATGTTCACACGATACCATTGCAATTGCGAAATTTCTTTCGCAACAAATGTCCTGTTTTTGGGATTCAATGTAACGAAACTTCCGAAGTGGCATTATTGGCATTTATGTTCAATTTTTAATGTACATAACTCGCAGGCATAAACTCTAATGTAAATTGAGATTTATCTACAGTCTGCTGATGTTACCTATGACTATTTCTAATTTATTCCCTAATATAACCAATACGAAAACGCCAATAATACCAACTTTGGGAGTTTCAAAAAACCTTTATTGCAACTAGAAAGTCACCCTGCGTGAACGCAAGAGGCATACCGCCCGCCGCGTGCAATGACCACCGTGAGCAAGTGCTCACTCTGATGTCCTATCCCGGTGGGTGGGGAGGGGGGGTGGTACCCCATCCCAGCTTGGGTAACCCCCTAGAAGACCTGGCTGGCGTACCCCTCCCTGGCTGGACCTGGCTCGGGTACCCCCCTCCCCCCTCGGAACAGACTAAAAACATTACCTCCCGTCGTCGTCCTACGTGCGCGGTCGGTAACAATGACATGAAATCCCATAGAATGCGATAAAGAAATAAGCGAAAAATGTTGACGAATATTTAGCAGTTTTCGATTCAACCATGTGTTTTTTTTCTCTATACATTAGCTGATGTTACGTGTAGAGATCCAGGTCAGGTACCCCACGCTGAGCGCCAGGGAACCCCAGGTCCATTTCCGGTCAGCACTGTCGTCTACTTCCTGTGTGAAAGGTGCTACAGAGGAGGCGGATCCGTCATCTGTCAATCAAACGGGGGGTGGAGCCAGAGGCGAGACTGCACGCGTACGTGTTTCAACTTCCCCATTAGAGTTTTTCACAAATACACAAAGTTGGCAATGTTGGCATTATCGCCAACTTTGTATTCCTACATATTTGCAGTTTTTGCCTTTTTTTTGACTAATTGATGTTAGTAAATGTGAAATTAGAATCAAGGAGCATACGAGGATTATAGCGCATGGATACAAATTTTATTGGGGGAGTTGATTTTTAATGGCAGAGCTAAAACAAAGTTGGCAATGTCGGCATTCTTGTATTGCGGAGAATTTGTGAAAAACAGTGGCAGATCTAGGATTTGTTAGAAGAGTTGCGCCAGTCTAAAATTTTGGCTAATTATCCTTGGAAACTGCCCACTTAACATCCTCCACTATTTGTAGCATTTACCTGGGGGGGGGGGGTAGCACTTTTTGAGATTACTCTGGCAAATCCCGGAGTAACGTTTTCAGATGACCCCCGTTTTCAAAACAACCCCTTTCAGACGCAACAGCAGATTCTGTAACTGTCTATGGGGTTTCCCATTATAAACTAAATCAGTTTCTGAAAGGGGGCATTCTGAAAACGGGGCTCATCTAATATCGTTACACCGCATCTGCTACTGGAAAGGAAAGGTAAGTAACCAGTGCTTACTACTAGGTTACTGGTTTATGAATATTAATGAGGTTATGACCTTGGATTCTTAGACTTTGAGATGACTTTGACATTGACCTTGATTCTACGTGGCGACATCTAACTGTGTCATCCTTTTTTGGTGGTTCATAGAGTCACTTTAGTGGTTATTTCGAGGGGTTTGTAACATCCTGTCGGGGGGGGGGGGCTCTTAACATCCAAACATTTGGCAGTTTTATGATAAATAGGCCTACTTTAAGCTGCATTTCTTGGTTCGAATTTATTTACACAGAATGCTGCCATTGGACGTTATTTAACAATGTCACGAGACACCATTTGAGATGTGTTCATGAGGTCATTTTTTTAATTTTAGGTGTTACGTGTCCCGACCCGGGGACTGTAACCAATGCTAACAGACAGGGAAATGCTCCGTTTCATTGCGACTCCGTAGTTACCTTCACGTGTAACACTGGGTATCGGCTGTACGGTTCGACCAGTTTACATTGCCAGACAGACGGTACTTGGAGAGGCGAGACACCTGCCTGCATCTCCGTGGGTAAGATGATTGCACCCTTTCGGAAGAAGATTCAATCCTGAATGGTTTGGAAATAGTTTTATGATGGTTGCCAATGGTGAGAACATTTTCTTCTGCTTCAGTCAGAATTTGGTGTCCATAGAATATTTTAAATTTTTTTCGTATAGTCAACCATTTTAAAAATATTTGCAAACGTGTCAGAATTGAATATTCTTCCAGCAGGGTGAATGGCTTGTGCACACCCGGAGTTCGACTGGTTCTGCTGACCAGTTGTTTTTATTATCGGTTTAAGTTGTCTATTTATGTGATGTATTGTTATTAGGACAAAAACAAAAATGATTGGAAAAGGACTTAATTTTGCTTCAGTAGTAGATTTGAATTCTGCAGTTAATTAGTCGTGACGGAGTCTTTCCGTAACCAACAAAAAGTTGCCAATTTTTTCAAAGTTGGCATCAAAGGTTTTTTCAATTAGCCAAAAAACAAAAAAACAAACAAGCAAAAATGAAAAAAAGCATACATTATGTGGATCAAGATTTGGAATTAATAGATTGTGACTCTGTAAGGATTCTAAAATCTCAGCCTTACAAGCAATGCCAGGTTAGCTCAGTGGGTTGCGCTTAGATCCAATCCCTCTGGAGGTAAATTTTATTTTGCTACCTGAGAAGCTTTTGATGACAACATTGTTAACTTTGTATTAATCCGAGCCACCATGTGTTTTTCCTAACCCAGGTGCCACTGGTTCCTGCTGGGATCCGGGACATATAACTAATTCTGTACGACATGGAGAATCCGGTCCATTTCCGGTTCCGCTCGGCACCAGGATCACCTATGCGTGCGACGATTGTTACTCCGGAGGTGGAACGGTCACGTGTCTGGGTACCGGAGGCTGGACGACAAAACCAACCTGCACTCGTACGAACCTTGATTTCAGTAGTAATAAAGTTAAAGTTAGAGTCCTAGAGGCTAGCAGGTGCTGCACCATAGGTGAATCTAAGGAGCCCATTGCATGAAGGCGACAAAACACGCAAGCAAGTGGCTTTGAAACCCAGGGTAGACATCACAAGAAATCCAAAACAGGGGTATCAGTGGCCCCACAAAAAGGACTTAGGTCCGTCAAAATTTGTTCCTGTATGTGGGGGAGGGGTGTCCCTGGCCACAGTCCCCGTTTCTGTGGGCGCTGGGGTGTTCACCAGCTACAGTTCCTATATGGAGGGGGGTACCCACTAGGTCCTGTCCACCCTGATCCCCTTGGTTACAAGTCTGACCAGGGGGTACCTGATCGACCCCCTCCCAAGTTTAAATCCGCATTGGAGGTACAGTAATTAGAAATGTAAACGCAGACCAATCTTTCGAGTTTTTTCAAAAGTCTTGTCTAATTAGATGAATTGGACAAAAAGAATTTTTACAAAAGTGGGGTTCAAGTCCAGGATCTCTTGCTTATGTTCCAACTGCTTTAACCATTACACCACAGAGTCAGCTGTGCTTGTGGGCAACTTTAAAAAGCACCTATTTCATGCACCAGTGCTTTTGTCCAATTCGTCTAATTCATCCAATTAGATGAAAACCTCCCCATTTTGAAAAAACTACTTTGTGCATGATTTTTAGGAATTTTGAGTCTTTTTTTCTATGAAAAATAGCTTTTATTTTCTTCCAAATAGACGTCTCGTGCCACGACCCCGGCTTCATTGACAACGGTTATAGAGACGGTGCCGCTCCGTTTATCTGTCCGGCGACGGTGACGTACTCGTGCCACCCCGGACTATACCTGCGGGGCTCGAACCACCTCACGTGTCAGGAGGACGGGACGTGGAGCCATGAGAGACCCGTATGTGCGACAGAGGGACCCGGGGAGCCAGGGGAGCCCGGGAGCAGAGCGGGTGGAGGAGATGATGGAGATAATGACAGTGAGTATGGTTATGTTTCAAAGTTACATGCTGCATTGGACTTGTTGAATTTGGATGACAGAGCTAAAAGCAAGTTGACATTCTTGTATTGCGAGGAATCGCTGAAAACTTCATTTGGCAAACCTGGTGTGCCCGCAAAAAGCCCTGCGTGACCGCATCCCTCCTGCACTTGTAAAATCAATATTATTTCTGAGCCCCATTGAATCCAACAATGAAAGCCGCAATGTTTGTAATTGTTGAGACAATCGAGTTTTTCCGTAATTGTCATTGAATTTGATAAATTCAATGAATTTAAAATTTGGTGATGTCACTGAAAGAAGGTCACCTACATTTAGTGGCTGTTACTATATAAAGAAAATAATATTTAGTCTTTATTGTTATTTACTTTCTATGTTTTCTATTTTTTGGCACATTATTAAATGCAGCCTGTCAGTTGTAAATATATGTCATAATTTCAGTCTTTTTATGGACAGCACCATGATTTTATTTTATGGTGACCTGCTTATTTCATAGACACATCACTATGAATCCAATTCAATGAATTCATCGAATTGGATGAACACATTATGGAAAAACTTGAATGTCGGCTTCATGGCCTATTGCCCAGAGTATGGTATTTTTGGAAAAGCTCCGTTCCCTAGCGTTGGGTAAATTCTGTTGAACCTTGGTTTTGTGCATGAAGAATTTTTCTTACCGCAGCAACTCGTGTTTTTCACACTCACATAAAGTTGGCAATGTTTCCATTCTTTTTGAGAGTTTGTAAAAAAAGATGCGAATGAAACTAAATCTCAGGCAAAGGTTTAAGGCAATTTAGATATTGACCCAAATGTACAGTTTTGCTCAAAATATAAGGTTGATATTCCTTGTTGTGATTGTCTTGAAAAATTAAACCACTTCATGAAAGTTTGAAGATAATCCATTAAGAATTGAACAAGATATTGGCCAAAATGTGCAGTTTTTTCTTTCTGTGGTATTTTTTTCGTGGTATATTTTTGTGGTGCCTTGTTGTTTTATGTTGTATCTTTTTTGTATCTTTTTGTGGAGTCCTGTTGTTTGATGTTGTATCTTTGTTATATCATGTTGTTTCATGTTTGTTGTATCTTTTTCATATCATCATCATACCATAAAATATCTGTTGTATACATCATCATTGTATCAAGTTGTGTCCAATGTCATATCTTTGTCATATCATCATCATTTCCTCTTTCATCATTTTCCCTTTTAGCAACAACAGTGTAATATCATTTTCAGTCAAATCTGACTCAAAAGTTATGTGACCACCCATTTCAACCAATCAGAAGGCTCCATTTTGTTAAAACTTGTAAGGTATTGTGAAATTTTAGTCAAAGATATTTCCCATTTAAAAGTTTATAATTCTTGAGCAAATGGTTGGGGATTTACCCAGCCCATTGCCAAAAGTAGCCAATATGACAGATGTGTCAATAAACAATTGCCTCTGAGGAAGAGTTGGAGCTGCCTCAGACTAAACATATGTCATGGTGTGACCCTTTTGTACTCATCGTAACCAGTTTCCTGGTCTATTAGACGTGGGAAACAGGTACCAGTTATTGCTACTGATGTGACAGTTCTGTGAGCTGCTGTGTCGGAAGAGACGTGTCAGCCCCTATGGATGCGAGGTGAACATGACTTTTCGTGTCTGTCATACATGCATAATACACCCTCCAAGACCTATAAAAGCAGCTGTAACTGCCCAAATCAGAGCATCTGATTCGGTCAGCCTCAGTCTGAACAGGCTCGAACTAGAAGTTGTCTACCCTCCAAGATCCCTTGTCATGACATTCTTCCTGAGCAACAAACTTGTGTTGTCATTAGTTATTCTTTTGTCATACTCGCCGAGTAGTTACCTGTCATTACTGACAAGTCATATGCATTGTCAGATTGCCTAACCCCATACAACTGGTAATTCCGTATTCAATTGCTACGGCCTAAGAGCCTCATGCATAAGGTTGTTTGAGTAACTCCGGGACGTGAACCATCACTGCTTTGTTGAGTGACTTGTGATGCCGCACCCATTTTAGTTAATCTGTCACAATGCAGCTAACAGCCCTGCAAGGTTGAATTGCCCACACGCCGTGTATCAAGAGTCATCAACGTGAGGGATATTGACTTGTCATTATCCCAGGTTCTGCAAGTCTCCCCCATCCAGTCACATACAGGATGTCATGTGTGACTTGCGACACATAGCACTTCATCTGACAGCCTCAGGCAGTGTTTGGTCTGTGAGAACCTAGACTCTTCTTTAGTTATACTTACTTCAAGTATACTCCATAATGAGCTGTGTATGGTCTTGAATGTCAGTACACTTGGCTTGGTAGGATTTTTAACCAACACATGCAGACAGAATTGTGCATGTTTCTCTGGGTAGCCTTGCCCAGCTGTTTATTCCGGAGCTCACAATCACAGTTTTAGTGCAGGTAGAAGTAGTCCACCATTATCTCATTGTACATTAAACATAAATAAGACTTGTAAGTAGAAATTATCTAATAGTACTAAGCCTCTTCAAGGAATAAGCAAACATCTGATTTTTTTAAAATTATCATTATATCATTATCATTTTTTTTATAATTATCACCTGACTGTGCAGTATTAACACTAACTTCCTCCATGTGATGATACAGTGATAGAAAATTTGGGGGGTTTTTTCTACTTTTTGGAACAATTGCTTATTTGGTTGTCATTATTTACAATTTGTCACGGACACTTTAGATCATAGATATCAAAAGAACTCTCCAAAAAAATATTATTACAGTAAAATGTGTAAATGCAAACATATTAAAAGCAAATGAAATCCTATTCCAGAAAAACTCAAAGTTACACATTTTGTTGCTGTAACATATTGCTCAGACTGTTCTACATTTAAATGTCAGAGTCATCTATTTGTGTGTACAACATTCAAAGTGTACAGTTGTCACTTCATGTGTTCACATTCTAATGTCACAGTGGTCTGTGTAAAATCTACTTAATCCCAAATTGTTCACAACAAAGAGGAAGAAAGAAATAGGAAACAACACTTGTTGTTCAGGATGAAATTTAAAGTGTTTTTGGTTGTGAGTCTTGTTGTAGCTGAGATACCAAGGGATGAAGGTGAGTGCAAAAGCTTGAACTAAAATTTTTAAATGAGCTAGAAAAAGATATTCTATTAATATGTAACTCCCCTCATAAGAATCTGGTCAGGAATATCAGGACATTTAAGAATAACACTAAATTTTAAGCTAAAATATTGAAGTATGAAACCAATTAATCCACCTACCATATTCTTTGAGTCACCAATAAGTCTTCTTAAATTCATTTAACTGCTCATTACTATACTATAGGTATGTGTCGCGGGTCACACACGACATTCGTGGGACGACTGGGGTTGGGGAAGAATTGCTTGTCCAGGGATAACGACGGATCGGAATCCCTCGTGGTGACGACCTTAAGTACAACATGTGGGCAACTCTAACCTAGCAGGGCTGTTAGTTGCGTGTGACAGTTAATTTCTAGATGGGTGCGGCATCACTAGTCACTCGACGGGTGGTGGTGGTTCTCGTCTCGGAGTTACTCAAACCTCTCTACCCATGAGGCTCTTAGGCCATGGCAATGGGGCGTATGGAATTACCAGTCGCACGGGGTTGGGTTTGACAAATCCGACGGTGCGTACGATCTGTCGGTAATGACGGAAAATCACTTGTCGCTCACGACAAGTGTTGACGACAAATAAAGACTAACGACAACTCAAGTTAATGCTGTAGACCTCAGTGGGGAGCAACGGATTCGCTGCTCGAGAAGAATGTCACGACAAGGGATCTTGGAGGGTAGATGACTTCTGGGTTGAGCCTGTTAGACAAGAGGCCGACCAAAGCAGACTCCCCGATTTGGGTGAATGCAGCCCCTTTTATAGGCCTGGGGAGGAGTACTACGCATGCGCAACGGACACGAAAAGTCGTGTCCAATCCACATCTGTAGGGGCCAAGGCATCTTCTCCGACACAACAGCTCCAAGAACTGTCGTGTCAGTGGCGACGACCAGTACTCATTTCCTCAGTCTAGTAGACCGGAGAACCGGGTACGACGGGTGCAAAAAGGTCACACTGTGACACATGCACTCAACCGATTCACCTGCATTCCGCCGCGCAGATCCCCCCTGATTTGGTGGAATAATCCCTTCATAATTATTCCAGACCCAATGACCCATGTATTTTGAATATTCTATTGGCTGTGTCAATTTAAGGTTAACTTAGTTTGAAATATTTTTTATAAATGTTTGCCTAGTACTATAAAGTCCAAGTTTCCATGTTACCAATAATTACCAAATTACCAAAACAAATAACAGTACCATCAGCAATTAATCCATCACAAAACAATGTCCTAAAACGAAGTTTTTTCATTCATTGCTGGTAATTGTTACGTGCTGGGCACAAGACAGCAAATTGTAATTTATTTGTTCAAAAATTTGCCGAAAGATGTTTCATGAGTAAAATTAGTCAAACATTTCTCTCAGATATTCCAGGTTTTCACGATACGCATTTCTGACAGATCTGACAGATCTTTAAGTGGATTTCTACTGCTTGCTGTTGTTTGTGTTAATTATTTGACAATGCACTCACAATCTAGCAAGTACTTGAAGTATTGAATAACCATTATATTCAAATTCTAAATGGTAATTATTCTTAAAAATTGCATTTTATTTCTGTCAGATCTCAGAGGTCTGTCAGATTTGCCTATCGTCAAAACCCGATTCTGAATCATGACATTTTGATCAAACAAAAAGTTTTCTGGAAAGGTTCATTTAAAGTAATTTCAACCTTTGAATTCTTTCGATTTTCAAGCTAACTTTTTATTCTGTTGTATTCAAATTCTTGATCCGAAAACGTGGACACCAATCAATTCATCTCTTTATTCTCACATGTTCACAAAATGACACCATCACAGATGCCTTGGCGTTATTGTTTCTCCGTTTCCATGATATCGCAATAGTTTTTTGTTTTGATGGATTCGGTATCCAGTGGGACACGAGCTACCAGTACTTCTGTAGGTGTTTCCATTAAAACGCCAAAATTCAATTTAAAGTTTGCTGGCATTTCCTACGGGGAATTAACACATAACTGTCGTCTTCAATCATTTAAATAATTTCTGAGCTTGGTTGAAGAAATTCTTCTCTTGCAAAATGATTTGATTGTAAGATTCTAAGTCCTAACTCTTCGCTCGTTCAGATAAATTTGCCATGTCATTTCCATCCAAAAACGTACAAGGTGGAAAAATACCCCCTAACTTGAGACGAAATTATATTATCGAAGAAAGGTCTCAGCATGTTCAAAGCAGCAAAGGAACAAAAGGTCACGATTGAGCGTAATTCATGAGTTAAAATACTTTGCTTTAATATCTACTCCCCGAAGAGCAAATACCTATCGGTGTTGTCATTTCGAGCTTAAGTAATCATTTTAATATCAGAGCCTAGCCCACAAGTTACATACGCAGACAGAACTATTGTTCAGGCACATACGACTGGGCAAAACGCCTTGTAAACTAAACAACAAATAGAAGGAGTAAATATGGAGTGAAATGGCTATGTACACTTTGAGTCTGTTGATAAATATGGGCATCTTAGTGCACTTCGGTGTTCAACACGGAGATTAACTCTGACGACTTTTTAAATGTTAGTAATACGTTGCAAGTAGTATTTAATTCGACAACAAATAATTTGAAAGATGTTGCATTCTACTTTCTTGTAATGTCCAATACAAGAAACTCGCTTGATTGTGTAAAATGTTACAAATGAGAAGATGGAACAAATCGTAGTTTCCATTCTATCCTCACAACCTCAAGGTACTCTCAACATACAGTACCACCAATGATTATCTGAGTAAGACTATCTTTGCATTAGTTTCCTTTCTATGTATTCATTTTTCCAAGATTCACAAAGTACAAAAAAGTTGTCTTTGTAAAAATACAACAACGTTTGATTTCATATACTAAACTTCATTTTGCAGACAGATTTCTTGATCTTATGGTCCTTATATAAAATTGCATCCTGTCAGATACAATATTAGGATCCACACCGTGAAAAATAATGTCTGTAGGATCATACATAGGGTCGCTCGAATTTTAAGTGGTCGTTTGGGTGAAGAGGTGCGCTCTGGAATATGTTACTTTATTGTCACATGGTAAGTTCTTTTTCTGCTGTAATTGTCTTACAAGGTGATGTGTTGACTCAACATAATCTGTAAATATCTCACAGTGAAAAGGAAATTTATGATTACTGTCGGAGTCCCTCCCGACCAAGGCCAAGGCCACTGCGTGACCTTGTATATATACCATGCCCCAGCCGACCAGCG
>JBCAUG010304853.1:0-17548 GCA_038406175.1 Haplosyllis leylae | reverse complement strand
CTTTGCCAAATATTTGATAAATATTTACCATTTGTTCAATATTATTTTGTCAAAACCTTGTCAAATCTTTGCCAAATTTTTGGCATATCTTTAACAAAATTTTAATTCAACAACTGATCCAATAGTACATCAACCAATACAATTCTGGCAACGTTGGCAGAATGATCTACTTTAGGGAAAACTCGATTGTGTAGAAAATCTGAAAGATTAAGAGATGTTTGGTTCACATTCAAAACGTGCATGATATTCCGATGTACACAGCATCTGCAGTAGTGCTTAATGATGCCTTACACGAGACCATTTCTAGGGTTTTCGCCAATTTCGTTTTTACCATCTTGAACATATTTATTTGTTGGATGGGAGCAGATGCACGGAATCAGTGAAAAATGTCGACGCATGAACTTACTACTCTGTTCCTTTTACCTCTTCATGTACCTTGAGTCATGACGTACCATTAATGGAACATGTTAATGCGTGTCAGTTTTTATGGTGAATATTTTTTAGAAGTCGGTCTATCTTCCTTGGTACCTGCCCAATTTATCCATGTACATGACAGGCACGTTTACTTTGATTTTGTCTCGCATTTCAATTAACAGGCATTATCTATTGTTGTAGAAAAGGGATCATTTGGGTGCAAGATCACACAGGTAGATGGCATATCAGGGAAGGGAACGCATCTGTCGTTTGGAACACTCTGCCTTGTAACGTAACGATTCTATGTTTTAGGAACCAGATATATGTGAACGCATTCACTCGAACTAATAAACTGTATTAGAAACTTGATATGTATGGTAAAACTGAGTTTGGACAAATGAAGTATTTATACTTGTTAAAGGGCGCTGAACAGAGAATACGCAATGATAATCGATAGATACCGGCGAAAATATCACTCCTCTTTTGCTTGTTGTTGATAACAAGTCATCAAATTCGTAGACAAAAGAATTGCTTCGAAACTCCACAAACACAGAAGCGAGATACTGTTAACGAAAGCAGCAACTGAATGGTAAATTGCCTGTAGGTTGTTTCCCATAGGATTACAGACTACAAGGTTGCATGGTACAGTTATGTAGCGGAATTAAGCGTGACCTGTATTGATATAATAATAATTCACGCCTAACAGTTCCCAATCCTGGTCCAGATTCCCTGTTGTAATTTTTTAATCATACGAAAATAGGTCAGACCACAACGTTTGGCACTCAGCCTTGGCACTTCCGACTTCAGTCATCGTTATCGATATTTCTTGCGCACCAATTATTTGAAAATGCTTCAAATACCAGATTCAGTTTGGGGAACAAATAAGTAGTTGGTTGTGAAGTGAAACATTAAAACGTCAAAATCAGATATTTCTTTCTTGGAAGGTGATGAAAAGGTGTGAAGCCTTGTTTCCTGAGTAACCTTCAAGAATGGGCACTTTATTTTGTATCATGCTATTTTAGCGGAAGCTTTTTATTCTTACCATAAAGATTTACACCGCGATTGTTCTTGTAGAACATCCTAAAAGAAACAACCTCATCAACATGACTTCGTCTCAGGCCGCGTTCCCACTCGCACTGGAAAACCTGGAATACCTGGAAAAATGAGAGAAGTTTTTCCAGTCAGGGAATTTTAAAATTTTAGGAGAAAGTCAGGGAAAAGTCAGGGAATTTTGGTTGAGTCAGGGAAAAGTCAGGGAAAATATTAGCAGAAAATAATAAAATATAAGTAACAAAGTAGGTACAAAAACAGTTGTTTCTTGACATATTTTTGTTGAAAATTGATTACAGATGGAAAAAAAATGTCAGTCATCACTGAATATTAGGGACAAAAGTAACATTTTAATACAATTTAATGATCTTCATTGAGTTTAGCTTCTTGTTATTAGAAGCTCATTTGAAACAGGAAATGATTTGTTTTTGGCCTTCAAAAAAAGTCAGGGAAAAATGTCAGAAGTACTGGAAAAGTCAGAGAAAAGTCGGGGAATTTCTTGAGAGGAAAAAAGTGGGAACCCTGTATAATACTTCTTAGATTATTATTCGTCTCAGGCCGCATTTATACTTCTTAGATTATTATTCAAGGAGAAAGTTTCCTATGTTTTAGGAAATTTTCCCTGGCACACTTTAAAAATAAATGGCAGGGTAGGTAATTGAACCTGTGTGTAGAAGTAGGCTGAACATGCAAACAAAAGTTTAATTAGGTTCCATTTATTGGAAACGTCTTAATTCTACTTTAGGTAACTACAAGGTGTTGAAGTAAATAGCATGTTGTTTATGTCATTTTAGCATGAAAAGTTGCGCTTAGTTTTGCGTGCAAATCGCTAATCGATAAATTAATTTGTTAAAACAAGAATAGTGTTTGACGAACAAGAGAAGAAACGAGTTTTTGGCAGTGTCCCCGTTTGTTTGCTGCTCAGAGAAAATCCAGCAGGGGGGTAATGAAATTTTTTTGATCGGGTCATTCCCAATTCTAGTTTTAACAGTTGTATTGCGTGTTTTAACAGCTCATCTGCATTACAATGACCCTTCTCCGCAATTTCAGAAAATTGTCAAAAATCAAAATTCTGCAGAGATTGATAGCGACACAATTAGCATGAAATGTGTACGTAGAAATGGTCTATTGCAATGAATAAGGTAGGGAGCTAACTCGCATGTATTTAAGTTATATACGGAACGATGGAAGAGGAACGGATCAAAGTAAAGAGTCCATATTTACTTTCCATTTCCTGCGATCAAATGCTCACACTTGGTAAATTTAATGAAATATATTGTTCGCTAGAAGTGTCCTCATGTCTGCACAATGTTCGACGCTGTTATCACTTTCAGTTAGGCTCATAATTTCATACACAGTCTAGTGTAGTGTTGTCAGACTATTCAGCGGAAGAAAGAACCGTTCAATTCTTTGTATTCCATTGCTGAAGAAAATCCAACAATCCCAGATACAGAGTGGGTTTGGCAGCCAAAGTTAATGTGTAATGTTTAACATCAGGCTTTTGAGATTTGACCACTTAATAATTGATGTCTAATTTATTTCCAAATAAACGCGTTGAGATCTTGAATGGAGGTGGAATGAACGGTTGAATTGTTCATGGAGAGCTTTGCCAGGATAAGTGTTGGGCAGGGCAATCCAGGCAAAAGATGTAACTCAATTAAGAGCTTGATTTATGCGGATGGTTCAAGCATGAAGCTCCTTGTTGGGACTTGTGTAGTGGATAATTTCTGATCCAGAGGGATTCATTCACACTACTCATCCCGAATTGGAGAAGCAGTTATGTGTCATCACTATTAAAGCTTTTTTATGTATTGATCATAATTGCACTCAATGTGGCGTAATTATTGCAAGAATGTAGATGATTGTGGATTGATAGTCCCCTTTGTTGTAAAAAAAAAACTGTCACAGTAAACCATGTTAGGGACCGAGGATTGAACATGTTTGTTGTAAAGGAATGTGGTTCTTTTAGGCTTCAAAAATTGAATGCTCAAGCAACTTAATTTATGGAGGAAGGAAACGGTTGTTTGTTGGTAGAAAATTTCAATTTTCAAACGAAGGAAAGTCCACGAAAATCTTCGTACTGGGCATCACGACTGTCGCATTCTTGTTCTGTTCGCTATTTTATTTATTTGTTGCTTCATTAGAGTCAGCTTATTCATCAGACTGGGGACGTGTTTAGATGGGTTAATATCTTGGTTTAGTGCAAAATACTCCGTCGCTCGTCACTCCACGAGCCAACATTTGAAAGTCTTTCACTTAACTACTATATTTACCTCCCGCATTCCGAAGGAATGGGGAAGGTAATGCTTTCACAGGTGTCTGTCCGTTCACATGGGGGAGTGCGGGGTACCCCAGTCCCATGTTCTTTCCTTGGTCTCTGGTCCCATGTCCTTTCTGAGGGCTACCCCATTCCCAGGTGGCGGGTACTCGAACTAGGACTGGAGTACTTCCATGGCTGGGACTGGGGTACCCTCCCCCGCCCCCAGGAGCAGTGCAGAAGTGCGAGTAGTTGCTATGCAGCGGGCGGTACGCCTCTTGCGGTCACGCAGGACTTTCTTGTTTCTCAAATGCCTTTGTCGCAAACTTCACAAGCAAAGAATATTCGCTCGTTTAGGGAATTACAAAATATAAAGTGTTGCAAATGGCCCCATTTCTTTACACACTGTCTTTCAGTAGGAAGGTTTGGTCGATGGCGTGGGGAGAAGATACTGTTAAAAGACGAAATACACTATTGAAATTGGCGTGGAGAGTAGAAAAAGGATGTGATGTTTGAGATAATGTCCTTGTGAAAAGAGACATTTGTAGATAACTGTATAAGATTATGGTGAGAATAGAATCACCTGTTGTAGAGTCTATATCATGTCATGTACTCATGTAAGCACATTTCTCATTTAGTTTACTTCATTAGCTCGAGCCTTTGAACACAATTTAACAGGAAATAACGTTCACTTTATTTTATTGGATTTACAAGGTTTTTCTTCAACGAAGGGAAATGTGTGGTAACACGGTAAGGCCTGAACTACCTATTCCTTTACCACATTGGATTCAGTACGGCAATTCAATTGTCACTCTGCATTAAACCTACATAATTTGTTGTATTTCAAGAGATAAATACGGGGCAAATGATGGAATATGACCAAACCTTTTACGCTCTTCACTTTTTAGTGACAAGTTAATTTTGAAATCAATTACCAAAATAATGAATTTCTTGTTATGTGCAGGCTGTGTGAAATTCTGATGAAATTTACGATCAATAAATTCATTTTTATTAGGTCTACTTTTATTATTTATGCCGGGGCAATATCTACAGGGCCGCTTTGTAATGCGCCTTCCAAAGCAATGGACCCAATTTTGTAGCAATAAGCTATATATTGCAGAATAAATGGGTTCTTATCACAATTTTTTTGTTAGTTTGCTTTGTGGGAATATTAGTCAGTTTCCATGTGTAATAGAAGTGACCCATGTTTGGTGCTTTCAGTAATGATGTGACCAGTCTTTGGTGAGCAGCACGGGCATGTCCACGTACCTTTCGGCATCAGGAGAAATTGGTCTTGTTTTGAGTGTTCACGCCACTACTTCGTTCTTTTTCCTTTGGAATTCAAATTTGGCTATGTTTGTTTGTAAACGTAACAACAAAATCAATGGACTTGTCGTTACAATAAAATTTGACGTTTAAACTTTATTGTATTGTTACTTAACAACGAGCGTAAACATTGGTTGAAGCATTCTGTAGCAGCTGTTCACCTGGGTGTTCAGTCATTTGTATTTGAACTGGAGCGAAACGGAGGTGGAAGTTTCACCACATTGTTTGAAAGTGGAAACATTTTACTAGATGGGACTGTAGAAATTGATCGGGTTAATAATGTTGGATACGGTGTGAACCCTCATTGGTAATCTCGTTAATGGATTAAAGTGCTTCAGTACTTGTGCATCTGCTCTTTCATTTAAATGTGTAGCTTTGTAAAGTTGAGGCTTTAGATTTCCCTGGCGACCAAAAACCCTTTGGGTATTCGGACTGTATCCGAATAATTGGGTTCAGAAACATCTTTAAATTAAGTGGAAAATATGCCCGTCCGAGGAAAGCATCAAGTCCCCAAAGTTTGATCTAATTTTTGACCTCTTTCATGACCGTAATGGATTGGTAAATGTAATTGTAAATCAGCTTTCCGCCCAGGCCTTCCTAATCCCTTTCCAGTTACAAACTTCTGAATTGTGATTGTGAACGTAATTAGTGGAATGTTTATAAAGTCGCTAAGATATCATGAAAAAGAATAGTGATTTAGAAAGTGGATGACATTACAAGTGTAGGCTTCATAAAGAGAAACTGAATAGCGAGAACAGCATTCTTCTGATGCGCCAGCTTTTCTGTTAATACATTATGTAAGCTCTCGCGAGAGTTCAAAGTCGTTAAAATTCTGTTTATGAATCAGTAATGTGTGTTTGACATATATAGGCCTCCTATTTTTCCTCGTGAAATGCTACACTGGTTAGATCACTGGTTTAGCGTATTTAAGTAGGAGATGAATTTTAATATTTTGAATATTTCAAAACAAAAGATGGAAAAATTATGGCTTAGAAGTCTTTCGCAGGGTATTTCGTCTCATTTACATATCTTTCAAATTTGCAATTTCTTGTAACTTGTTCGTCAGTACATCAATGTCACAGTGTGATTGCATTGCACACAACCGCCCACATAACGAAGTTGCAGGTGGTAGTCATAGAAACTAGATGTTAAAAGGTATTGCCAATTAAAACGTGAAGGAAACAAAAACAGTGTGTTATCGATCTGTTTTATGGTAGTTCCTTTTCGGACCGCACATCGCACTGACGCAATCAAATACCAATGGGAATATGACAAAATACAAAAACTATATTTTGTTTAGATCACACTGGTAGTTGTTCCATTTTAGAAATTGGATCTATTACACCTATTTAAGTGAGAAAGTTCGGAGTCACCATGTTGCGCCAAACCTGTTAGAATTCATTTAGTCTTTCAAGTGTGAACTGACTTTCTTCGCTTCTCATTGTAAATATTCCAAGTATCGATGAGTTCGCACTGGCTGACTGGAAACACGAGAGAATTCACTTATTGCAAGTTGGTAAAACAAAGTTTTAACGCAATTTGTTGAAAATACTCAAAATTTGTAAATCATAGATAGCGGTCTCAGGTCCAGAATCTTTCTGAACGACACGATATAAAGCTCAGCAGATGTCATTTTCGCGTTACACATTGGTATTGTTAGGCTAACAGATGAACTAACAGCACCATTACCGGCACTGTTAAAAGACTGATGATTTGCGCCGTGTTCAGGATGAAAGAACTGATACATTTAATTTGCATGTTAAGGGATGATTGACATCAATACATCCATAATCGGTTGCAACAGTGTTATTGACCAAATTGAGTTAATATGAGTCTGAAATATCAATGTTCTAATTATATAATGTTACCTTATTGAATATCTGACGTAGAAAATTCATTAAATATATCAATACTTGAGATGTATTGATAAAACAGACGAATTTATGCATAAAATTATTTTTGATTATTTAGTATTCAATATTGGTAGAGAATATGTGGATAAAAACACCTGTCATTCGGAACATATTACTCTTGTGCACAGCTGTATGTTGCCTATACATACAATGCGTATATTTGAACACATATTCCATGTTAATTGTTATAAGGGTGGGTGCCATTGAATTATTGCACATAGGTACGTTACTGAGACAGCATATAGCTCACTGGAAACAGCTTATATTGTTCAAATTGTCCGTGCACATGTGACTGCATAGTTTCGTTTGATGTCAATTCACTTTCGCTGATATCATTGGCATTTGGTGGGACTACTAGTGTTTCTGTTGGGCGCCCATGTTGAAAGGAGATCATATCAATTAGCACAAGTCGTACAAAGGAAAGTCTCTGGTGACTTCTGAACTACAAAGGTATGTGAAAATTATACTAAATGCGACAAAGAATCCTCTTCTAAGCCAGGCTATCTCCTGATGGCGGCAATCAGCATGTCATGAATGCAATTGTAGAACTCGACAAACTCTTGTTGGGGGACGAACAAATCCCTAAGGGCCTTGGCCAGTGAGGTTTTTGTTAGGGGAAACTGGATACAGGTATTTGAAGCATCTAGATGAAGGATAGTAATCACAGTGTTCCTCAATGGAAAAACTTTAATTTCAGAGAGATGTTGATTTGTTGGCACAATGACATTTTAAAAGGCACAAAACAAGTCACGACAGAATACGTGATTACCTCCAAATGTTTTTGCTGCCGAATTCAGGAATATTTTATGTGGCTTGTATGAGTAATTTAATAAATAATTTTACATACAGTTAATTAAGCTATCATCTGCTGCAAAATTGCCCATTAATTTTTGCATGACAAAAGGGAATTTAAAAAGTGCCTGTAGTATGAAATACATATAAATCAATACAGCTTGATAGAACGTCATACAATGTTTCACAGGGCATCGTGCATTGAAAGTAAAAATTAAAAATGAAATTAAAATCCTGTCGAATACATTCGCACTTCGTGAATCTATTTGCACTTGCTAGATTGATAATTTCTCGACTTTTCCTGTGATAGTTGTGTATTTTAAGATTCTAAATTTGGCTGTGACGATATCGAGAGAAAATGTATCAGCAATACTGTGGAATGGTTCCGTTTAACTTTACTGTGTGGACTTTTGACAAAAAACTTAATTGTTAGCGGTAGGGGGTGGGGGGAGTGGTGTACACTCCACTGAGGGTTGCCACGTGTGAGGGAAAAGTCTGGGGAAAACAAAATTTTCTCCAGGTCAGGGGAAAGTCCGGGAATTTTGAAAAAATGTCAAGGGATTTTGGCCATTTGGTCTGTGTCGGGGAATTTTGTCATTACACACCAATCTTTGGTTCTGTTTATATACTTTTTCAACATAGATCTAGATATTAATTTTGATTGTATGTGATAGGACCATAGATATTCTTTACTTCAAGAAACATCACTTCATACTATAAAGCAGCAAATTTCAGGTAATGATGGCTGGGTCTCATCAAAATCTCTTGGTCCACACCTAAATATAAGCAAAAGAAAACATGCAGACGGGAATTAGTTTGTTTGTTAGTCTTGCTTGAAGTCTCATTTGTAAGTTAAATAGTTACCTTTGAAGTACTTGTAACATGTGGTTGCATTAGCCAAAAACATTTCGAAGTACCTTTGTTTTGAACTTGGAAAAATTAAATGAATTGTCTGGGAAACAAATAGCAATATGTCAGGAAAATGTCAGAGAATTTTGAACTGACTCAAATTTGACTGAGATTTCACCCTGTCCTATAAATGATCCCATACAGAGTGGTCTGTGACCCTTGCGTAACCTCCAACTCAGGAGAATAAAATGCAAATACGTCTAATTTTCAAACTGAACTGGTGAATTCGTGTCCTATCTTCCAGATTATTTGGTAATTATTTGGTATTTGGTAATTATTTTTATAGAAATATTCAATTTGTATATCAGGGCTTTAGTGGATAATGGTACAATCAATAGTTTTGAGTTACATGGAAATTGTTTATTCCCATGTTCTGTAAATTAATATGAAACCACTGTAAAAATATGTCCCTAGATTGTGGTCTTTAATAATGGAAAATATGAATTTATCAATTTGAATTACAGTAGTTAATGAAGTTACTCATTGAAACCTAATGTAAAAATTGAATATTTTTTTGGAAAAGGACTGAATTTAGGCTTTGGAAGCCAAGGCACAAATTCATCAGTTGTTTGAATTTGCAGATTTTGATCAGGGGTCTAATGGAACGGCCGTGCACATTGACATGTAATACAAAACGGAAAATTCTTTTCTTTCAATGAGTTGGCGCTCCTGCTCAGATGGCAACCGGCGTTGCGTAACAGTACCATCGAATTGTGATCGATCAGTGCGAACATGATCAAATGTTCATTAAAATTGGCTTTTAACAATCATTAAATTGATGTGTGGTGATATGGCTCTCTTTTTACAAAGTGATGGATTTTGCCATCAACTGGTAGATATGTTTGCAATAAAGCAGAAAGCTAGACAAAAGGGAGATTGAAATGGTTTGAGTGAAATTGGTCCGCTTCCGTTTTCATATGATGGGTCAGTATCGAACAGGAAAACTGAAAAGTATGTGGAATTTACTGGATATTAAAATTCAATTGACATTTCAGATGAATGATTCAATCTAATTTTTGGTAAGGCTGCCCTTTATTTTCCTTTTTCTCTTCAGTGCACTGCCTTCAGCTTGTTTCCTAAACTTTAGTAAGTAGTACAGGATGTCAGCATCTACCGACACATTTTCTACCAATGTTTTCCTTACATTTAGCTTAAATCAATTGTTCTGACGTGTCAAAATTCTATTCTGTTCAAGGTTTTCTGTGGAAAATTTAAAGTTTCGAACATAAAAGTTTATCATTCAAATAGTATCATTGAAAAAAAGAATTATCAAGGAACGAAAGAGTTTCACACGTTTGCAATGGGAGCAGGATGGGCAATTGATGATGTAGGCGACGGTGATCTTTTGTAGAAAACTGATTTTACCCTTTTGTACATCCGTTGCCAAATCGAATAATCATCTAAGACTGTTAGACAACAACCGCCCTCCCGAACAAAAAAAACAAAAAAATTTACTAAAATTGAGATGAATTTGACCGTAGGTGGAGATTCACAAACGAACTTCTCTGTTTGCCAACGTTTTCATTGGAATAATAAGACAAGCATCGGTGGCCATTCAGATCACATTTCTGGGAAGATGTTTAGGGAATGGAATACAGTTAAGTACTACAAAAATTAGGTATCGTGTTTTATTATCGTCAAGATTTGACTGAATAATAAATGAATATTGTTTATTTGTTGTTTGTGTGTTAGGTTGTTACATGATTTAAAGTAGAGAATATGCAAGTGATAACGTAGTGAGACATGTTAAAGTTAACAAATAAATGGAAAGCGCAGAAGTACTTCATCTCTCATACCTGTTAACCTAAAAAATCGTGCAGATTTTTGTGCTGACGTCATCCTTTAGTTAAACCCTGGAAATTGTTCAAAAGAAGAGGCAGAACTTAAAAAGTGGGTTTTGTTTGAAATGAGATGCTGTTCTAGAGAACACAGCTAAAAGCATTAATTTAATACAATATATTTAAGGCAGCTGCTAACCTGCATAAAAGGGTAGTTTTGTATGTTATTTATGACCAGCTATTTCAACGTGTGTTTGGTCATATATAAATTAGTTGATAGGATAAATGTTAAGTGCCCACGAGGTGGTGGAAATACTTTTTTTTCTGCTATATGACATTGAAATTAAACGTTGCAATTGCCTTGTGCGATGCAGCAGCGTCGAGACAGGTCTATTATTAGAAAGATCGCAAGTCACCATACTTGAAATTTACCCTGACGAAGTTATGATTCCGTGTGTAATAATTTCTCCTTCAAGGTGAAAGCAATGAGACATTTTGTAATCAATGATGCGCACAGCACGTAGTCGTTTTCACTTCGCCTTTTTACCGTGTGAATCTCTATATTTGGTAACGGCTAAAGGAAGGAAGTGATGCTGATGTTGGAATGGATGAAAGTTTAATGTGAGCTGTCTGGCGTGTAGTTTTATCAGTGAAAAAGAAATTACTTTCTTTCATGTAGTGTGTGCAGAGTGAACACGGAGTCACATTTTTTCATAATGGAACAAGTGTTTGAACTGTTACCTGTGTAAAATATCAATTGGTGATATTATTCGGAAAGATTATCTTGGACTCCAGCAAGAGCAAGTCGAACTTCTAAGTTCAAGTTAATAAAGAACAAGTGTCATGCTCATGGACAGCCGCATCCAAGATGCTTTATTTTCTGTCATCTTTTTTGCGAGATTCAGTCATTGTAAGGGAACTTAACCATAAATGACGTTACCCGGACTATGAAAATAATCACCTGTATTTCTTGTTTTTTTGTTTGTCAATCGAAAAGATTGGCGTGTGCTCAGAGGCAAAAACACAAATACCTGAAAATAGAAGACCTATAAAATAAAAGAAATTGTACCTCTTTGGCTCAATCGAAGTAAATGACAGACTGACCTTATTTTATTATCTCCCAAATCGAGAGTCCTCCGGGTGAAAAATAGACCATGACCTTTATGACCGTAGACAAAACTTCACTGAGCTTGGGGTCACAAATTGCTACAATATGACATTCAATTCTGGAGATGGAAAACCATTTCCGTGAAGGTTGTTTGTCCTTTCCTTTTAGGTCTTTCCAAAGATTTTCCTGAGTCAAAAAATGGGCATAGGCTACAAGTAGTATTAACCAACCTTTCGCTTGGTAGTTTTTTGTTAAAGATTGATTCATTTAGGGAAGTAGAAGTTGTGAAATTATATTTGGAAACTAAAAAGGAATTCTAGTATTAATGAATTGGTGGTCTATTGTGTAAATTAATCTCACCTGTTTTCTTTTCTTTGCAGTGAGAAGATGAGTTTCTACTATGTATGTCTGGGAGCAGACCCATTGCAACCTGCACTACCTGCTACTCCTGTACTGGTAGGAACATTCATTCAACCGCATCTTTTGTGTACATCTACGACTTCTGAACAAATTTTCAAGTCAGGAGACAAATAAAACTGGAAGTATGGCATCGTGAGGTTTAGTTAAAAGGCAAAAAAACCAATTAAAACGTGATGTTAGGAATGCCTTCTAAATTTTACATCGCAGGCACATGCACCATTTGTTGCAATAGAGGCCCTTGATGTGATATTCAATTAAGGGAATGCAGAGGGGCCTATTATTTAATTAAATATTTAAATGGGGTTCTTTTGGAAAAGTTGTTAATTTCATGTTATACTGGTAAAAAGTAGATGTAGAAACAAGCAATTCCACCCAAGTGTATGAGTGTGTCTCCACCGGGAACGAAGAGCCATACAGATTAAACTTTCAAAAGTTTCCATTTTACTACCCACATGTTCAAATTACTGCACGACGTCCACTGTAATTAGCTGTTATAAAATGATCTACAACACACCAAAACAGGATTTAGATTAAAGAAATAAAGTATCCTTAGCCGCAGACGTGATGAAAACAGCACTCCCCCCCCCCCCCCAAATAAAAAGAGAAAACCTCGATTTCGAGCACCCCAGATGACAGCTTACGAAAGTCCTTGACAACAAACCATTGTATTTTAACGCAATTTTATGGCTTTCAGATCAGATCATAATATTAGCAGCATTGTTGAGGAACTGACTGTATGGAAACTTAAGTTCAAATGCTGCTGACATTGTGTGGACGATTGTGATGCAGAAAGTCCACAATATTTAGGAACTAATTGAGCAATTAAAAGTTTAGACTTACTCAACCTCATTGATCCGTTTAAAAGTTATGTATTTCTTACGAGAAGACATTCAGGGTGTAGACGTAAAGTTCAATATTAAACGATAAATTTGTCAGAGGCAAACAACACGACATAAGGAAAAATGCTTCGTTTGCTTATCACAGGCAATTAAAAAGGCAAAAAAGAGAGACATGTTTTTCTTTCGTCTTCTGGAACAGAGAATATATGAGCTGCTTATTTGTTCGTTATTTGAAGGCAATTAGTGGGGTGTTTATTAGTAGAGATGTGCTTTTGGTAATTAGAATGGATGTGTTTTCAGACTCCAGCTTCACCTACGGCCGCCGCACTCGGAGCACCTGCCATAGTCAACCCCTTAGCAACGGCCAAGGTAACGAACACACTTCTTCCCATTAAAAGACCGAAAGACACCCGTTATTCCTTAAGACAGATAAGAATTCATTAACCATATTCTTATAGGTCTGCGTGAATGTTTTTTCTTTTTTATTAATAATTATTTTTGATTGATGACTAATTTTCATCCTCGTTGTTTTTTATCAAGGTGTTCTAGTCCATGGTGAAATATTGAATTATGCGCAGTGTTTGTACTGTCTGTGCCTCGTGCAATCAAATCAGACTGTTCTAGAAGAATTCTACCAAACCCTGCCGTACAAAGCACAAGAACTCGCAACAATTATTAATAAAGCGATAACTGAAAATGTAAGGTTGCTGTGTCTTGGTGCTGTTGCAGAAGAATGATTTATCTAGTAGTTTACACAATTGCATTACGATAAAGCTTGTGTGGAAGCTTACATTTATTGGTTTCCGGGAATATTTCTGGAACAGTCGGTCTCCATCTGATCTACGCCATTGATTTTACTTGTAACACAATCCCCGTACGTGGAAGTTTTTCTTGCATCGTTGGAATATTTCAGATTTCAAATTTATAAGCGGTCTTCGCGTGTTTTTTTTTCATCCGGTTATTTTTCTTTTTTTCCCCCAACATTAAAGCCAAGTGAATGTATGTTATCAATGTATTGAAGTTTGATGGAAAAATTACAACAAGAATTTTAAAATTTAACTGTGAATTGCATGTACATGAAGACTACGTAGATGATATCATGTAATAATATCATGTGGAAGTACTTTTTAGATTCATTTTGTGAATACTTTTTCACTTGAAATGAAATGGGTGGGGGAGGGGATTGCCATTTGAAAACACACAGATGAACATTAATGTGCGAAGTACACACCTAAAAGACGACCAAAAATGAGTCAAGAGCCCCTGAATTCGAAAGAGCTGGATTCACAGAAGGCGAACCGAGTATTTTTAGAACGGAATTGTTTCGGCGAACATTTAGACAGCGTGTTGCACAAGGAAGCTGCAATGGTTGCTATTATTCGACTGTCACATGCTGCGAATTCACATCAAATTTCAATTTAATAATTGTTGACACAGATGAAAACGACGAAGCCTGGCGTAGAACATGCATTTGCACACATTTGTGCCATTGATTAGTCACAGTTTCATTAAAGCAAACTGCGGCAGAGCAAATAACGTTCCAAACAATAGTTCATTGAATCTTCATAGAATTTTGCAATTCAAATGCTATCGCATTGCCCAGAACAGTAAATGGTTTCGATTTTGGAAAATATTCCTTCGGGCTGATTTGCCATTGATTTGAAAAGTCTTGTTTTTATTATTTTTCATGAAAAATTGGCATAAATCAAAGGCAATATAAATGCAGTAAAGTGAAGTCCTTAAAGGTTCCTGCCGTTCATTTTAATTACACTAGGCCACACACAGTGTTAAAGAATGTTTATCCTTTAATTGCCTTCACAAGGACGTGGAGTAATTATGCCATAAAGAAAGAAGTATTAACACTTATTATCCTTGAGAGAGTTACATACTGTCCTTTAGGCTTCAGAAGGCCAGACAAGGTCAGGTTGGGTCGTAGTTGTGATAAAGATCTTTGGGTCTATGGACAACCCTATTGGGCCTTCCAGAATGGCCGAAACCCTCAGCTAATGGGATATCGTCTGTAGATACCGGATTGGCTTTGATAAATGGATTTGATCCAGTTCAAATCCAGATAGTGCCTTTTCGATCTCCTACCCATTTCCAATGATTCCATGATTCATACTCTCTGTTTTTGACCATTTGTCAGCGAGCTGATGATCTCCGGAGCTATTTGCTTCTTCCACTTTGCTTTGTCGATTTGTTACAGTTGTTGGCAGGAGAAAGCTGAGAATGCCACATCATGGACGTGCAGAAATATCTTAGTCTATTGATATGGACAACAGAAGAAATAATTACATTGATAAAAAGAAATTCTCTAAAATCTATTAAATGAACTTTATCAGTGTTGCTTTCATTTTCGGAGTGAAAATGATTGCATTAATTTGACCCAGAATGTCAATATGTGTCCTAATACTTAGAGTTCTGAAGAATCCCGATCCAAATTAAAAGTATGGTCGCAAATTTAAATACATGCTGGTTTGAGGCTATGAACATAAGTTGAAATAAATAAATTGACGAAGAGTATCTTGCGGGAACATTGATAAACAGCTGAATTACATCAGGTTTTGCCCTCTGTTCACATCTCGTTCGATTTTTCTGGCGCTGCAATCGCTGCTCAGAAGATGACGTAGGGAAGTATTATTCCCATTCTTAGTGAGACATCTACCACTATCTTATTTTGTCTTAAATTTTAATCAACGGAGTCCTGTTTAGATATCAATTCGCATTAAAATTGACGTTTTACGACTTATAGGAATATGCACATAGAGCACATATACTCCACAAGTGTAAGAAACCTTTGTTGCTTAGACATGTTCCAGTGGGCGGGGGTTTTGTGAAGGTAGAGGAAGGCAGAGTCAATTTCATTTTTCCTCTTTTGTATTGTACAGTGAGTGCATATCCCTGGAAGGATTATATTTCTGAATTTAATCAGGGCTTTGTTATTAAAGCCTTTGTGGCTGCTTCCTTTCAACACAAGTATGTAATTAGTATGTATATCAAGCTGTCTTGTCAATTGCCAGAACAGGAGACAAAAGACGCAATTATATAATTTATTGTTTAAAAAGATTGGCTTTTTGCCTTGTTGCGTCTCTTTTGGATTCCTGTTGCTTGTTTCAGATTATTAACAAGAACATTATCAAGTGCAAAGGGTTTCTTACACAAAGACTTTGTCAAAGTCATTAACTTGTATGGCATGTTGACCATTGGCCGGGACGTAGATATGCCAATATGATTTAGCATGCACCATTATCACTTTCATTAGCAAAATAGTCTTTCTAACCTATTGAGTTCAAACCGGACCTTTTCCGCACGGTGGCGTATCAGTTGAATCTCTCCGGTTCATTTGTAACTATGCGCATCAACTATTTCGCAGTTGATTGGACTTGTGCGGGTCGTAGTGACATTCATTGGTCTGACTATCGTTTCGAACAAATTTGCCTTTGTGAGTCGCAGGTCGCAGCTTGCGAGGTCCATCTGTTTTCCCGCGACAACTACTAACATCCACAGCGAAGAGGTTAACAGCTACATGCCTTTACTTTGTGGATGGGATAAAGCTTTGCAATATTGTAATGACAGTGATGATCAGGCGGCTCTACAGAATCACTTTCATGTTTACCCATTTGTAATGAGGAATTGAGCCGTGCGTATTGTGTACATGCACTCGCTTACTGTTGGGTTTTGACAGGTGATGAAGGCGATATTATTTCCTATAGAACTGGTGAGTCCTGGGTCCTATTTTATCGCTGGAACATTGCAGTCCAGTTTTGTACAGTCGTTAATTTTTTTTTCAAGAGATATGTGCACGTAACTTCATAGTAAATTATTAAAACCCCGTCTGTTTCATTTCCCTGTTTCGTAGTAAATACTGCGTACAAATTGGGGAACAAAGAATGGGAGAAAATCGTTTTGTATTGCTGAACATCCTTGAATGAAGAAAGGTTATTAATTTCGAAGGAAGAGCAGACAATCGGGGTATTATTTTCTTGTCTTCTACAAAATGTGTTTTGTGGCGTGATGGTCCATTCCGTCTACATCTGAGAATAACGCTGGACTTGTGAAAAAGGAGAGCCAAAGCTGGGCGACTTAATGAAGATAGGACGTTAGTCCTTTTTGCCACATTTGATCATGGGGTTGAAGTTGTGGTGGGGCAGCTTCGTTTGGGCGGCAAACGAGACAATTAGTGGCGCAGTTAGTGGGAAGTGGGGTGGCATGTTGTCCAACATATGCCCTATAGATATATATGCGGTGTGTGATCAGAATTCTGAACAACAATAAGAAGGGGGACCATTAGACCCGAACGCTTCTGCTTGGCGACTGTAAATACGGGCTTGGAGACAGCTCAGACTTCTTGCTCTTTTCTCCAGCAGCACAGATCTCTGGAGAAATACAGAATATGAGCAAGACGCAAGATGAAACAAAAAGTACTTCAGGGAATAAAATGGGCCTCTTCTTGCATCCAGGAACCTGGGTAAACAGGAAATGTTTAAAATGGAAATCTTTGGTACTAAAAATGGTTCATGTGCATGACAAGTGTTAGAATAGGCGGCTACAAGGGATCTTAGTGCGTATACATTACATAGTGGCCACTGTAGTGGGCCTACTACAATTCTTAAACCTTAAAAGCGTAAATGTACGGTTTAAGCTTGGTACAGATTTTAAATTAGAAACAAGAAAGTCCTCCTGCGTGAACGCAAGAGGCATACCGCCCGCTGCATGGCCGACCTATCCCCGGGGATTCATGT
>JBCAUG010304742.1:0-17551 GCA_038406175.1 Haplosyllis leylae | reverse complement strand
TGTCTTATTGACACCACAATTTCAGAATGAGGCTAATACTTTGGTGTCATTGAGTTCTCCAGATTTCAGGCGTGACACAATGCCTGGTAGGCATTCTTGTTTAAGACTCCGACAATGATGATGATCACATTTTAGAGACTTAGTGTAACCAATGAGGACTTTGCTTCTGTAAAATAGACCCAATAGGTAGGCCTGATATTATCGGATGTTCCAATCAATCTAGAAAGTAACTTGCATTGTTACAAGCTGTTTATCTGTACAGTAGAACGTTTCGGATAGTGCCAGAACAACAAATAATAGAAAATACGTAGCCTTCAATTCTGAACCGCAGGAAAAGAAATACAACGTAAATAGTTTCATGACTGGTGAACATTGCGAGAATGACATTGGGTCTTGCAGTAAAATATAGGTCGCTATTTTGTTTGCATTATCTTGTCAGGCTGAACAGACACAATTGGGATACAAACATAAATTGGCGTCAACGAATAATGCGAAATTACAGGGCTATCTAACAATCTCATCAAATCGAATCTGATTGCGGCAACATCGATCCAACTGTTAATATTTGACTTCTGATCTGAGGAATAAAGCATTCCATTTCCTGACTTTCAACACGATGATAAATTAACCTCCAGAGTGGCCTGAAACAAGATTATACGAAAAATTCTTCTTCCTTTATTTCGTAATCATTATATGCGCCATCATTAACAACAAAAATAAGCGCCAGACATCCGACAAAGGGAAATTATTTGATTTATAACCCTAGTAGGTGCCACATAGGTTTTTTAGCTATTCCGAGCGAATTTTTACCCAAGCATTCATTGTACTTTTATCACTCACATTGTCGGGTTAAGATGCAATGTGATTATTATGTACATTGTATGATCGTGTAGCGACATGAGTATGGATGTGCCTGAAGGCATTGTCCTTTAACATGGAAAGGATAGATCATGGGTATGATTTGGCCATCGAAAAAAGAAGGAATTTTACATGAGTGAAATTTACGGTAGGTCTAAAGACCGTGAACACTTGTGAACTACAAATGCAAGTTTTCCAGGGCAGGGGACGAGGAAAGAATCTTCAGTTTCATACCTGTCACGAATGTCGCAGGTAGTTACCGTTATTTGGTGTTGCAGGAACTTCATTCGACATTTGAGTGCGTTGCAGGTTCCAAGTAGATCTTTTCTAAATGACTAGAACTGTGTTCTTTTCGTCCCCACGAATCTTAGTTTGATCACGACATAGGAGCTTGATTTTAACCAAAAATAAAAAGATTTGTCCAAGGCAATGAACATCATTGTGTTGCGTGTAGTTTTGTGATATTCATAAATGTAATAGCGCGTACCGGTATTTTAACGGTCCTTCTAGCCCTGCGCCGTAACCCGAAACACAGGCCGTTGCCTGAACAGCTGCGTTGGCCATACCGACCCCTTGCGCCATACAAACCGCCGCCGTCGTAGACTGCCAGTTCCAATGCTGGGGTCTAAAGAAAACTCCTCCAATTGCGCTGTGACATTCTACTTCACGTTTGGGACTTGGAATCATTTCAAGATTTAACACATCTGTTCAACACAAGTCTCTCTGGCTGGATGAGTAATGCATTAGAATTCTAACCCATAGATTGTTGGTGTTGTGAGGTCGAATCCCACTTGAGGCAGCTTTATTTTTTGCTGATTTTGAAACCCTCGAGGTCAATTTTCCATAAAAATGCCAGAAATGTCAGATTTGTATTGCTTTGGAAAAACTCGATTGTTTACATTGTCGTCATAGGTCAGCCATTTCTGACATCTCATCATCATCATCATCATTGTCATCATCATCAGTAACGCTACCATCACTATCATTATAATTGTCATTATCTATGTCACAATCATCATCAGTGTCATCATCATCATTATTGTTGTCTCCATCATCACTACTGCTATCATCATCATCAGTAACGCTACCATCACTGTCACCATAATTACCATTATCACAGTCACCATCATCATCAGCATCATCTTCATATGTTTCCAGTGAAACATTAAGCAGCAGATATTCTGTCACCAAAGACGAAAGTCCAAGTTCT
Source organism: Haplosyllis leylae (assembly GCA_038406175.1). Classification (NCBI taxonomy): domain Eukaryota; kingdom Metazoa; phylum Annelida; class Polychaeta; order Phyllodocida; family Syllidae; genus Haplosyllis; species Haplosyllis leylae. Next base: position 15,483 of record JBCAUG010304742.1, on the reverse strand, counting down.
GGAATCCTACTGAACAGATGTTGATGCGGATCCAACTTCAGCAGATGTTTTCTGATCGCTTCTCTGCAGATGTGTTTCAGTTGGAGTTTTTCTTCCTCAAACTTCAGTTCTTCCAGAATATCATCCACATGAGCCCCATCTAGTGTCTCTCCTGCTGCGTATAGAGTCATTATTGAATCTTTGTACTGAAATGCTTTATCCAGAATTATTCTTAGGGAATTTTGATAGCGTGAAGTGGTTTTGTTGATGTGGATTCCAGCTCTTAGGAGTCGCTTGATGTATTTTACATTTGGTTTGTAGGCTGCAAGATGCAAAGCAGTTTTGCCATCATTGTCATGTGAATTCACATCAGCTCCAGCTTCCAGTAATATATCTATACACTTGTAACGACCATGTAGTACTGCGATCATCAATGCTGTACCGCCTTTATTGAAAAAACAGTTGTTCACATCAGCTCCGGCATCAATTAAGGGTTTCACACATGTAACATGACCATTAACTAAAGCCAAAATCAATGCCTTATTACCAGTCTTATCTGCAGCATTCACATCGGCTCCTGCTTGGATCAGGATAGTCACAGATTTTCTCACACTCTCAAATGAGTAAGGATTACACAAAGTTGCTGTTAATGGAGTTTCATGTTGAAGGCTCCCCCGGTTCACATCAGCTCCCGCTTCTAGCAGTCGATCCATAGACTCATACTGTGCAGAAGAAGCTGTAAGAAATAAAGCACCCTGGCCTTGCATATTCATTATGTTCACATCAGCTCCTGCTGCCAGTAACATGTTTACACAATATGCGTGGCCTCCTTTTGCTGCATTCATCAAAGCTGTAAAACCATTGTTGTCAGAACTATTCACATCTGCTCCTACTGCCAGTAACATGTTTACACAATGTGCGTGGCCTCCTTTTGCTGCATTCATCAAAGCTGTAAAACCATTGTTGTCAGAACGATTCACATATGCTCCTGCTTTCAATAATGTCTTTACATGCTCTCCATTATTGCATTCTGAAGCTTTCATGAGAGGAGTAACTCCACTGTCATCTACAATGTTCACATCAGCTCCTGAATCCAGTAAAATGTTTAAACATTCCTCACTCCCAACAGCTGCTGCATAAATCAATGCTGTCTCGTATTTTCTGTTCTTCTGGTTCACATTAGCTCCTGCCTTTATTAATAGTTTCATTAATGCAAGACGTTGAAAACGTATTGTAATTGAAAGTGGCGAAGATCCGAAAATATTTGACGTGTTCATATTAGCTCCTGCCGCCAATAAAAGATTCATACATTTTTCACTGTTTTTGAGTACTGCCAAAACTAATGCTGTGTTGCCAACTTTATTTCTTATGTTCACATCGGCTCCTGCCTTGATCAGAGGATCAACATATTTTACATGTTCATTGCCTATTGCGATCATTAAGGCTGTAAAACCAACAATATCCTTCGCGTTCACATCGGCTCCTGCCTTGATTAATTCGTTCACACATTGGTCATGATTTTTCCTCACAGCGAACATCAATGGTGTTTCACAAGATTGTTCATACCGGACATTCACATCAGCTCCTGCCTTGATTAATTCTTTCACACATTGGTCGTGATTTTTCCTCACAGCGAACATCAATGGTGTTTCTTCATTTTGGTCTGGGGCATCAACATCAGCTCCATCAGCGACTGCTTGCCGACACCTGTTGTGTTCTTCCCCGGGAGGAATCATTACTGAAGTTATATTCATCACCGCACAGACCTTTTATTTAAAGTTTATTCCTGACAACAGATAAAGCCAAAATTTGTTGTGAATTTTATAGCACATTTATTTACACCAGTTTATTTTCTATTACAGACTTATTTGAAAATGGCAAAAATCTCATCAAGCTGTCTACCCGTTGCACCATTTAGTTTGTGATAACATGCTCTACAATTTGTAGAAATATACGAACTTCAACTTATTATTTCATGTAAATGTTGAACGGTCGTAGTTTTTGCCCTATGACACAGGAACCAGGGCTCAATCCTTGTTATCGAGAGAAGCTTTGTCAGTGATTTTACCATTAAAGTTCGGAAATAATTTATTATTGCCTTGGCGGATCTGGACGTGGGGGGGGGGGGGTGGTTACCACTTTCTTTTGTTTACGGACCGCTGTTGGTTTGTGGATCAGACAAAATCGTTGCACAGAGTGACGGCCAGGATGAGGTATGCCGGCACAAAAAAGAGGCAGTGAGCACTCAAATATTTTTATTTATTTATTTATTTTTTTGAAAAAAATTTTTGTGTGTGAGGTAGCCGGGTGTTCCTGTACAGAATCACACAGAGGTGCCCACACGGGGGATCAGCTGCCGCCTGCACATTCTCGCCCTGACCGTCAAATTTCAAGACAAAAATGAAAAATTGGTCTGTCTGACCAGAAAACTTAATTTCTTACACTGCCTGTTCGCTGAGTGTATTTACATATGTACTGTAGTTCTTATACGATACTGCTTTTCATTTACCGAAGTTGATTGTATTATATTTATGGCTCGGATGCACCATAAATAGAGGTGGAATTATGGCTGGAGAATCCACAGGATTGACTAATTTAATGATACATCAAATCCACACAACATGCAATTGTCTAGTTGGAAGTTCCTCATGGATAGCTACAGCCCTATCCTTAGATCATCTGCTGATGTAGTGATGATGTTGCTCTGATACTCTCCTGAAGCTCCATTTGGAAAGAGAGGCTGCTCATTGGGAGCACAGCCTTATGTACAAATAGCATGGATTCTGAGTGAGCATTTTGGGCAGGAAACTCACTGAAGCATGGGAGCTACAAGCTGATATTACAACATGCCTTCTTAAGAAAAATACAGTATTAAGTAAAGGCTGATTATAAGATTATTATAAAATAAGTATTACACATTAATCAAGTGAGGCTTATACTGAAAATATCAGGCAGTGAAAGTTTCACCAGGTGGTTCATTGGACATGAGGGTGCAAGGCCTTGTACCCTGTCTGTGAGGCATTGCACCCATGCAGTTTGAACTAGTTTTTCGCTCCCAACTGCCTCTTGGTACAAAAGTTTAAACAGTCCTACATAGATGTTACCTCCTTGAAGGTCAGATCACAAATGACAAGATCTGGCATGATTCTTTTCCAGGGTGTGAGGCCTCGTGCCCTGCCCTTGCACCCTTACAAACAGTGCTACATAGATGTTACCTCTTTGAAGGTCAGATCACAAATGACAAGATCTGGCATGATCAAAATTATACTTTTCCAGGGTGCAAGGCCTTGCACCCTGGGCATGAGGATGTGAGGACATAAGACCATGCACCCTGGGTGTGAGGGTGCAAGGCCTCACACCTATGCAGTCTGAACTAGTTTTTTGCTCCACACCACAAAAAGTTCAAAAAGTTCAGTTATGACATATAGTGTTGAGATGTCGCCACCATCTGCAAATAAAACCACCCCCCCATTTACATTTGCAGAATGGCAAAAGGCCTTCATAGGTCCCCAACCACCAGACCAAAATTTTGGGGCAAAAACAGCCAATCAACCACTAAGGTGACTCTAATGAGCCACCAACAAACAAAATATAAAAAGGTTTGAATATCATACATTCAGAAGTCTGTGAGTCATTATCATTTTTGAATGTTCTTGAATCATAATTGGACAGTATATACAAGTCTCCTTATGTGGCTTGATGTTAGCATTTGTTCATAGAGTGGATACAGCTTGTTCAACATTGAATGTATCATTTTGAGGGTCTGTATATGTTATGATTGTTGGAATATCTAAAATTTGTCAGGTTTTGAGATGATTCCTATTCCTTCTGTATGTAGTACATTGCAGTGTAGTGGAGTAGGAATGTAGCTCTTGAAGCTTCCCCTTTACTGCAACTTGTAACCATTTCTTGGTGAGTAGATCTTGATACCAGGTTGTCATGGCACAAGTGGAGTTAGCTTTTTAAACTTAAACCACCTTAATACTGTAGTGATTTGCATTTTCTTATCAGTAATGTGGGACACTTTCCATTGGAACTTTTTTGTCAAATTTGGACACAAGACACCTTGTGACATCTCCTAGGACCCTTTTTGGTTAATTTTGACATGTCAATTTTTGGTGACTCCAGGGCCATTTGAGTACCTTTGCAAAAATTGGGTGCCTCCAGAAAATCAAAGTTTTCTCAATAAAGGAGTGACAGGTCTTCCATGCACCTAGGCTATATGATGGTACCATTTGGGGGGAGGGTGCAACATACTTAAGGGGGTGCAATGGGAGACCCCAATATTGTTCCCAGGAGATATATCACAGATGTTTTTTGAAGATTGAGACTAGTCACTGTCAGTTTGCAATGTGCATACAGGTAATATTGGCATGTGTCCATTTGCCAGAGGTCTACCATGAATTCACATTTAAGGCTCTGGTATTTCTTTTCCCTAGGATTGAGTGTTCTGGATGCAAAATAGACTGGTCTGTTGTCCTGTACTGCACCAAATCCCTTCTTGCTGCCATATGTTTGAAGAAGTGTTTATTCTTGCTGAAATATGGGAGTGTGATCTTCAAGCTAAATTCAAGATTTATGCATGCAGAAGACTGCCTGTCTGCTGTCCTATAGTGAGTGTCCTTTTGGATTAGATCAAAGTGATGCTGAAAGTTCTGGCCACCAAAGTGAATACCTGTTTAGAAAATTCAACACCAAGGAAGTTGTGCATGGTTTCATTGTCCTCTGGGAAATTAATTTCCAAGATGGATTGTATCTTCTTTAAATCTGGTGATATGCCATTGATGTCCCAGACATGTCTGAAGAATGACACTTCAGTCTGAACTGTCATTTTTAGGTGGTTTAAGTTTACACTTAAACCACCTTATAGTGTCATGCTTGGCAATTTCAAATCGGCAATTCGGGACTCTTCTCATTGGAATTTCTTTGTCAAATGTGGACACAAGACACTTTATGTCATCTCCCAGGACCCTTTTTGGTCAATTTTGGCATATGTCAATTTTTGGCGACTCCAGGGCCATTCGAGTACTTTTGTCAAAATTTGGTGCCTTCAGAAAATCAAAGTTTTCTTGATGATGGAGCCATGACTCATCAAAGATGCTTGGTGTTTTAGGTGGGCAGATAACTAGGCTATATGATGGTACTAGTTTTTGGCGGGTGTGACACACTTAAGGTGGTGTCATGGGCCATTGGAAAAAAATTGTGTTTTTTAGCACATTTGTGACAGCATAAAGGGTACTCAAGAATCACTAATTTGATGAAGAATCAGTCCATAGGTGTGGCATAGGGTATTCTACATACTCTCTTTCGGATTTTTGAATATGTCACCAATTGGCCATTCACTGGGCTGATAACTGTCAAATTTTGAGATGTCAAATAGTTGTTGGATTTTTTTGAGCCCCCAAATTTTGGAGTTTTGAGCCATAAATTTGCAGAAATGTGTAACAATATGTAAATTTACGGAACAATTTTTTTTTGTTGTTGTGTATGGTGTTTGAGCTATGGCAGTTTGAGTAATTTGCCAAAATAAAAATTGTCTGTTTACGGCATGAAGGGTCAACAATTTTGATGCAAGTACCCAGGGAACATTTGCATAATTTATTATTATTTATTATAAATTCTTGTTACTGAGATCATTCTCGGCAACAAAATTTTGTTGCTTAGTGCTTTCTAGGCAACAAGCAACTTGTTGCTGAGAGTGATGTGGGTAAGAAGTAAATGTACATTGTTACCTAGAAAGCACTAGACAACAAAATTTTGTTACTGAGATCACTCTCAGCAACAAGTTGCTTGTTGCCCAGAAAGCTCTTGGCAACAAAAATTTAAGTTTACTTCTGTCCGAGAAAGCTCTCGGCAACAAAATTTTATGTCCGAGTTTGTTCTCGTTAACAACATTAGGCAAACTCTCGTTAACAACATTAGGCAAACAGAGACAGTACAGAGACATTAACGTTCATGATGCCGACCCTGAATTCAGTGAATCCCCAAATCTACCCAGACTAGCCGAATGTACCCACATCATTTTACTCTGTACATTTCAGATGATTGTAACAGAAGTCTTCCTACTCGTGAATTACAGAAGACAGTTTGGAATGTCGCTGCCACCCAGTGCCAAAAGATACTACGTGTTCAAGAAATCAGTGCCTGCGTTTATTATCAACATTTACAAGACGATTGCTCCGTTTGGCTTCGGTGCTCTCGCTAGTCAGGTTATAATGCCTAATTTGTCTTTTTCTTATTTTCTCTGAACTGAAACCAAGGACTAGTTAAAACCAGGAATCACGATTTTAAGTTTTTTTTTCATGAGCTTTGTAACTGTTATCTCGCCAGGGAACAACAGACATCACAAAATATGCATTAGGAAGGTTACGACCTCATTTCCTAACAGTCTGCGAACCCGATTACGCCTTGTTTAATTGCACTGATTCAAAGGTAAGTTAAGATGCGATTACACACCAAGACAGGACACATTTGAATAAAAAGAAAATATCAAGAGATCGAATCGAATTCTCACTTGTGACGTAACGTAGCAGTCAATTAGAATCCGTTATGATTGGTAGCTTGACCTATTTTGATAGAGTTCATGAGCTAGCACTAGGGTCATTTACTTTTTGTGATCAACGTTGTCAATAGATTGACTACGACAACATTTTATGATCAACGTTGTCAATAGATTGACTACGACAACATTTTGAAAAAGAAACTTAACAATATTTATGCTCATTTCGGAAAAAAAAATTACCCATTTTTCAATTTTTTTTTATTACCCATCATTCTTTTGTAAAGTTTACTTAAAATATGAGTGCTGTAATTGTGACAGCCTGTGAATTTGGAACAGTTTAGATTAAAGATCCAGATGAAAGGCTCACAATTGCAGCTGGTTGTTTATTTTTTCATCACAAGGATGTCAATTATAGATAATGATAAGCGAAGCAAATGTTTATTAACTCTTTCGTACTATTGACATTCGAAAATTGGAGGTGGAGGTGGTCATGACTGGGGCTATGAATCTGGCTTTATGACCAAATGTTAAATGCAAAACTATTGAAACATTAGAAGTGCTATCAAGTCTGGATACATGTCTCTTCTATGCCAAGGAAGCTTGAGCCCCTCAGTATACTTACTGGGACAAAGGGTCAATTTATATCAGAAGCCACAGTGAGAAAAACAGGTCAGAGAGTGATTTCAGAGCACCATTGTATGCCAGCTACTCAGTTATTAGATGACAAATACCTGAGTCTCCCAGATGATAACCACTTGTATTGTCTTACCAGTGAAGACACTAGAGGGCAATAGGGTAGAAAAGAAAAGGCAGCATTCTCCATCAAATATCCATTTGTCTACCCATTTAATGAAAAGAGCATCAAAGATGCTCTTTCCTTGAGTTGGCAACCCACCAGTTTTTCATGTGGCACAGAATTTTTTGACCAAAAGTGTTCAGAATTTAGTTCTGGATTGAATGGTATCATTGGGAGGTCTTTATGATGAATATTTAAGCTATTTAAGTGTCCCAAGGTATGAAATTGCAAAAAAGTGCACTTCGACACTGAAAGAGTTAATCAAAGAATAGATGTTACACATGTATTGTTAAACATCTTTGAAGTAGTTAATGTGGTGTTAATACATCGCTTTAATTAGTATGTGCTGTTTTGGGGTATTGCTCATTCCTACATCCCACAGTCCAGACTGCCAAATTGTGCCTTTCGACTTGGGGCCTTTAGTCGACACCTTTCTCACAAAACTCTATTTCTTTTAATATTCAGGGGTTTATGAGGTATGTTACCGAAGATGTGTGCAAGGGAGACTACGAGCATATTAAGGAGGCAAGGTACATGCTTGTTTCGGGTTCATCGTTCAAAGTGCTTTCTTGTATTTAAAAGGCACTGAAAAAAGGCACAGTATCTTAATGCTCCTATTTTAGCTTCCATGCCGTTGTAAAGTAACCACACAGTCAATTCATGTCGTATTCTTTTCAGGGTATCCCATCCATCGGGACATTCCTCGTTTTCTGCGTATTGTATGGTTTACTTAGTGGTGAGCTTTTGTCTTGCAACTTTGACAATCGTGACCTGTCAAGTCACAATGTATATTTACCATCCGCGTATGCAGATAGATAATAATTTCAGTCTTGTCTGTCTGTGTGTCTGTCTGTTCAGGCTATAACTTTGAACCGGTATGTATGGCTAGGAACATTGTTTTAAGTTTCTATCCGCCAACGCGGATGGTAAAAATTGTTGTGACGTTGGTTCGTGAATGTGATTAATAATTATATAAGACGCATATCTTCAACAAGAACGCCTTTCAGTTGAAGGGGTGCCATCCGCGTAACACATAGATCACAAAAACATAAACAAATGGACAGAATATTGATTTCCTTTTACTTGACCTTGATACTGAGTAACCCTGACCTTCATATGACCTTGGCCGTTCAAGTAAGTTTTACTGAAATACAAGCATACAGAAGTAAAGGCTGGGTAAAAATGTAGGTTTTCATTTGACCTTGACCCAATAACCTTGATACTCAAACTAGACCTAAGTATGGTCAAGATGTATCTGTGCAATAATTTCAGTCATATCTATCTGTTCAGGCTATAACTTTTGAACAATAAAAGCTAGCAACTTGATTTTTGACATGTAGATACATCTTGACCATATCTAGGTCAGGGTTGAGTATCAAGATCATTGGGTAAAGATCCAATGCACTTCTATGTGCTTGTATTCTGTATTGTATTCTTGTATTTTGAAGGTCAAGGGTATTGAAGATCAAGGTTAAATAAAAGAAAATAAATTTTGTGAGTACTGTAGATGGTTTTGTGATTCATGTGTTACGCCTTCGACTGAAAGGCATTTTTGACTAATAGTTGTAGGGTCGATTTGTCATTTTAATGCGGGTTTGGGGAAACTTGATGAAATAATAGGTAGTAAGTAGTTGTAGTAAGACATGAAAAATCTTTTTTTTTCTCGTAGCTTTACATCCAGTCGAGAATGACGTGGAAGGGAAGTCGGTTGTTCCGTCACTTCCTGCAGGTGATTTGCATGTACATGACAATTTACACATGTTGTTCGCGTGTCAGTGATTACAAGCATCATTGGTCAGACGTTTTGGTTGGTTTCCTTCTTGGCTCTTTAGTAGCAATTCTTACGGTAAGTGTGAAGTATATCAAGGACAAATACCTACTTTGTTCGTTCCTCTTTTATGGAATTTATGTTATGTGGACAACTATTAGAAAATGCTTGAAAAACTTAAGATGTAAACAGTAACTCTTTTAGCTGTGCAGTTCGTTTTACTGTCATATTGTTTTTTACCAGGCAAAATATGTGTCAACATTATTTCATCATGGTAATTTGCGGAAGCTGTCGGACAAAATCACTGAACTACAAGAAATGGTTCCGGGAAAATTTGTTCGGTACAAGCCTGACGGGTATGGGACTTATGATGAGAGTGCTGAACAAGTGTCTCCGGAACAACAGGTGCTTATTCCTTGAATAACTTTTTAAAGCTACAGTAAATTGTATGTACATACTGTGTTAGTCGCATAATTACCATCTTCTTTCGTCTTCTTATTTTTATCGTGAGTTGACATATTTCTGCAATAATTTTGCGTTATACTAACCTAACGTTATTTGCGTTGCAAAGACCGAAATTTCATGCCGTCCATTAATCGGTGACGTCCTTATTTAATATTCGCATTTGCAGTATTTGATAGGAGTTAGTTATCAATTTTTTATAATGCGTTGAAGGGAAACTTTATGTTATGACACAAGTTGTGCTACACTACAAAACGAAATTGAGTATGCAAACTCTGATGTGTGTTTCTTTATGTGGAACTGGCATTTTCATTTGTGACAACACGGCAAACCTTTATCTCTGTCTTTCAGATAACTTAAGTGGGAGATATTTTGGAAACAATCCTCTGTTAACAATTTGTACGTTGAAAATAAATTGTAAACCCCAAAAAAAACGAGACGCATCTGGTATGATCTCTCTCCCACCACCTTGTCGAATTCCTAGTTTAGGCTATAATATAAACCTGATGAATTCATTTAACTTGTGTGATTATAGAGATATTCCGTTCAATATGATAAGTGTTTTTGGGAAAAGCACTGTAATCCACTGGAAAACAAATGGTTTCTTTTGGGAATAACTTAACACCTAATCAGAAATGAAGTCGACACATTCTTTCGGAAGGTCATTCATTCATCTTTCAGTTGCCATTACTGCGTTAAAAATAATGTGTCAAGTGATACAATGCAACGTGACTGCTTACGATATGTGTGTGGTAATGCCCACTGTTTATTGTGCACTTGCTTGGTGTAGGGAAGCTACTAATACCTGTTCTGTTTGTAAGCAATTTTTATGTTTGCACATGTCACATAGTAGCTAGTATTCATTTAAGTGGTTGTAATGTTAACTGTAACTTGCACAAATGTTTTCTAAATGTCATTTATTGGTTATTAGGCACAAAAAGACGCCCGTATTCACAATATGTGTGATGAATAATTTATCTACTGCAGGATTCACGTGCTTTTAAACAAAGGTAAGAAATTTGAATAATTAGTTCACTTTAGTAATCCTGCACAGCAAACTAACTTTCACTTTAAGAATATGTTGTTAAACTCTACAATTTCTTAACATATTTGGCAGCGTAACCTTACGTTATAGTTAATACAAACTCTACTGTTGTTGATTCACACATGTGTGAATCAACAACAGTTGAGTTTGTATACAGATTGAAATAATTTTTAGTCGTACCTGCTCGAGCAGAGCGACTTATCTTCTCACTATGATGTCGGTTTGTTTGTTTGCTTGTGGACAGATTGATATTTTGTGTAAGACATTAACACCAGATGGCTCTGCCCTGGCCTTAAAGACACTTCAGGAAGTGCTTAAGGACACTTTTCAGTCACAGTGATACTTTACATGAAGTGCTTGAAGAGGTTTTTCAATCTCAATGGTACTTCTACAGGAAATGGTTAAAGACACTTCTGTCTTAATAATACTGCAGAGGAAGTGTTTTAAGACACTTTTCAGTCTTAATGATACTCCCACAGGAAGTGCTTAAGACACTTTTTAGCCTTAATGAGACTTTGTGCTCAATGATACCCCAAAGTCTGGTTAAGTAGTGGTCATCAGATTTCACAGAAAATGAGATATGCAATTTTCAGATGTGACACAATGCTGATACACATTCTTGTTATCTTTTGCACTTCTAGTGTAACATTTTCGTGTGCCACCCGACCCATTTTGATACGCCTCCCCGGAGAAATCAGTGGATGCTTCGTAACCGTTACGAAAGCGTCTCTCCCACACTTAGTACTTGATAGACTACCTGTATGTACGTGGGTAGGATTCTTAAGCAGGGTCAAAAATGCCATGTGCAGCTCCAAAGGTGTATTTTTACCGACCACGTATGTAGGACAGGTACCACTCCCTGTTCCCCCTGAAAGGACATGCAGGAAGAACCAGAGGATGTATCAGTCTGGAAGGAGGCCCCACACCCCCCCCCCCCCAACCAGGCTAGGTCCAGTCCAGAATGATCAATAAGGAATGGGGGCGTGGCCTGTATACCTCGTAATGTTAGTGCGAGGTCTGTCTTATGTTTAAGTCCACCTTTCTGTACTCAGGTCGCCAGGCGAAAATGATACATCGATTGCAGAAAGTTAGGTTGCAACGAGTACCACTTTTTAATGGGTGTAACTTGCTGTTTGGATTCGTGATTAGGTTTACTCTGTCCTCAAAATTCCTCAGAACAGATTGTATAACTCGCTTACAATGTATTTGTGGAACAGTATTGTTTCAATTTATCAAATAATTTCTAACCGCAGTATTTTGTTCGCATAGTTTTTAGTAGCTCTTAAATAGCTTTGTTTCTTTCTTTTTCTGTTCGTTGAAAATGTTTCAAATTTTGTTTTGCTTTGTGAGAACAACACCTAATTGTTTCATCAATATTCTACACAAATTAGTTAAGCAGTCAGTCCTCCTTTCTAAAATACTTTTAACAGTATTTTTGCAATTATTTCATTATAATTCTCTAGTCTTATCACTTGTAGATTGAGCAATTGGATTTAAAAGACCTGCAACGAATACGCATCTATTTAAGACAGAAAATCAAATATGCCTTACCCGTTAACCGTTGAGATGTCTGCCATCCAGTTAATAATTTCATGTTAGAAGAATGCAGAATGCTGTAGTATTTTACTTGTGCTTACATAACTCTAAGCGATGACAATTGCGATTTTATCTGATAATTATTTAGATTTCCAGCTTCTACATCCTTAATAAACAGGGTTCTCAAACAGAATCTTAAAAAAAAAATTCCCAACCACGGAAAGGTACTAGAACTTAACAATGTGTGGCAAAAAAATATTAGGCAACGTGGAAAAAGAGAATAAAATCTTGTTTACCACATTGCCTTACAAAAGAGAATAAAATTTTGTTTACCACATACCATCGCCCAAATGTTATTTCGATTTACAAAACATGTTCTTCTGAAAAATCGTAATATTATGAGAACCCTGTATTGTTTGAAACAAAAAAAAACTTGTCAAAATAGGTTGAACTTGTTTTTCCTGGAGCCTTGTTAAGCAAGAAATCCTTTAAGAGTTAATTTTGTGAGCATGCAAGTTGCACCTTGGAGGCCCGTAGTTTTTATATCGTTTGTGATACCGCAACTGATTTGCGTCAAGCGACTTTTCGACTCGATTGTTAATCATGCCTCGTGCGTCATCACTATTATCGTCCTCCAAGGTTACTTGCAAAATTACAAACGACAAACCTTAACCGAAGTCGCTATGTAACGTATTGATTTGACTTTATCACAAAACATGGTCGGTTTTAGAGGTGGAATGTGTACAATTATCGCGTAAATAAGCAACCGCTTGCAAAATGAGCCAGAATCCAGAATGACCAACAATTACGTTTTCCTCGTTTTCTGCTGATCTGCCGCTAGAATTTTAACACTAAGTGGCATGTGTAAATTTATATATGATATTAAGCATTTTGTCGTGATTTTTTCTCTGTACAGTTTGCGATAAATCATTTTGTTAAAGTCTTCACAATTCAGGTCAGTGGTCATTAAATGGTCTTAAATGTTTGCTGTAAGCTGTTTATCGGTAACTCAACCGACAATTTCTCGTTGAGAACGTTACTACAGTTCTCAGTGAATACGAGCTGTATCAAAATGGTGCCAAGTGATGTTTTTTTGTCTGTTAATTACTTGTGCAATCTTGCATCCTCCAAAAATGACCTCCAGGTATGGCACACGTAGCCAACAATTGTGCAAAGAAATCAGGCAACATTGCTATTTGACGTTGTTGGTGTTGTAAATCCTTAAAACTTGACAGATTCGATTTAAAACCATATTCATTGAGAGTATTGTATGTGTTTGCAATGGACGTCTGTATATGTTGGTAACTTCGCGATACAATTTCAAAAGTATTTTTATGTTTTATATACTTTGTGGTGTTTCTACACTCGCTGACCAAAATTTAGACCGGTAACATCACCGATACGGTCAATGATGTTCAGTGTTTTCGGTCACCATGATGAACAGGTACAGGACCCATTTCTCAAATTATATGAAACTTGTGGGTTTCGATATCGACCATTGTAAACAAACCATTACTTCAGCGTAACTGTATAGGTACGCCAAAAGAATCGATTCGTTGATTAATCATGAGCTAAAGTTGCGAACTAAACCAAACATCGGCGCTTTTTATAAAACTCGATGTTTCATGGGCATAACTGATCGAACTTTGCAAGTACCAATGTGTTTACAAATTTAATTGTTTTGAAGCATTTTCATGCCTGAACGCTGGAAGTCGAGGAGAGGTAGCAAAACGCATCGTGTGTAAATTTATCCAACGTCTGAGTATTTGAATAACATTGAATGTAACTTTTGAAATGTTTTTGAAGTACATTTATTTCATACACAAAGGTGCATTTTCATATGAAAGGCACAACAACAGGTATGTTCTTCATAGAGCTTTAACTAATAAAAATGTTTCACCATCATATAATGGATTCAGCACATAATTAATAAGAAAGAAGGAACGGTTATAATATCATGACATAAGATTGTCTTATTTTATTGTAGTTATTCTTCCTTAATAACACACACGTCGTGTAACAGATTCGCTCTGCATGGTAAAATTGTCTGTAAATTCTTGCGCATCTGTTTGCTCTGCATTGGTCAGCAAGTTCGTTCGATTCACTACACCGGTGGCTGCATTAAATATCCCATATTACACACACCATTAATCATCTTCATCAAAATGTTTGCTTAAGTTTTCTTGTTGTTTCTTTTCCTGAGCTTCCATAAACTTTCTAAACTCTTCCTCCTGAAAAAAGAAAAAAACCAATGCCTAAGCATTTCATAGATTTAATTTAATAATAAATTAATTTATTAACAGTCCGCCCAAGGGTTCATTTATAGGGGCGAAAGCGACGTTGCTTGGAATGAATGCATAGATATCCAAATTCTGTTTTATATTCAATAGCGACAAAGATCAAAGAAAAATTTCGCTTTCGCTAAAAAGTCTCTCCAATATAAATGAACTCTTAGGCCGTGTCTGACGTCAATTTCCAAATTAACTTACCACCTTGGGATCAGTTGGTATAAATATCTTTTTCTGAAAATAAAAAGACAGTTTATGTTAATTCCCTCAACAAACCTAATAGAAGTGCCCTAAAGGTTTACTGGCCATCTTATCAAGAAGAGAAAAATGTGAAATATATTTTACATGACGCGTACTGGGATGTAATAGTTGTAGTTATGAATTGGTTATTTCACAACATGTCATAACAATAACTCTCACCAGCATTGTGTCGCGCCCTATCTAATTCTGTGATATTTAATTTAACCACAACTTTGTTTCAGCTAAGTTAATGGAAACGATACATTGATCAAGGAGTCCAAAAATCAAAGTTGCTCAGAATGTCCCAATTTTGGTTTTGGAATTATTGAAATCTGATGAAATTGGAAAAATTTCGTAACTGGCCAAAACCAAGTGAGCAAGCAACATACCCAACCATACTCACACACGGACACCACAGTGACCAGTTAAGTCGCTCCATTCTTGAAACGGCGCGACTAAAAGTCACGAAATGCGAATATGCTCCCAACATACTGACATTGTCAAAAATTTAAATATAAGGATAGATTTCGACATAGCTTAGAGAAGTTCAAACCTATCAACATATTTAAACATTGTGATAGCTTTCAACGTACTACAAATATTATGGTATTTTTCCACGAATATACAGTGTTGTTACCTCAAGGGATAATAGTTTTCATTACCTGAGGTGCGTAGCACCAAAGGTAATAAACTTACTATCATTCCTGAAGGTAACAGTAACTGTATATATTCGTGGAAAAATACTATAATTACCGCCCGCCATCCGAAGGTTGGGGGAGGATAGTAGTTTTAGTCGTGTTTGTCAGTCCCACAGGGGGGGGGGGTACCTGAGCCAGGTCCAGCCGGGGGGGGGGGGGGGGGGGAAAA
>JBCAUG010304631.1:0-17551 GCA_038406175.1 Haplosyllis leylae | reverse complement strand
CCCCCCCCCCCCCCCCCCCCCCCCCCCCCCCCCCCCCCCCCCCCCCCCCCCCCCCCCCCCCCCCCCCCCCCACTCAACCTGGGTACCCGAGCATTTGCTACATGGCGGGCGGTATGCCTCTTGCGTTCACGCAGGAGGACTTTCTTGTTCCAATATAAATTGACTTTTTGCCCCTAGCATTTCGTAACCTTGGCCTTATTTATCCGGTTGATTAAGGAGATTAAATGAAAACATTTCTTATTTTTCCCATATATCCTTTATGCAAATGCGAATGGACAAAGGGAACAAATAGCATGATGGTAATCTTAAGGTCTGAATCCTTTGTTTTCTTGCAGTTATTTTCACTACGTGAGCAGCAATCAAAACAACGTCATTCAAGTGGCGAGGACAGTAAACTGAGTAAGACGGGCTCAGTGGAAGGAACTAGTCAACCCTCCGAAGGGGATGGTAAAGAACCTACTAAACAGCCCAAGGTTGGTTCACTTACAATCTTTTGACGCTTGTAGGTCTACGAATATGTACGGATACGTGGAAAGCATCGCTTTATTGATAAGTCAACTAACACATAAACGTTTAGTACAGAAACATTACAGCTGTAATGCAAGACGTTATCTGCTTTCAGCGGTTATCGAATGGTTCGATTGATCCTGATTCTGAGGTAACACGGGTGATAGATTTGCAGGAAACTTTAGAAAAACAAAATTCAGACATCACAACCGCAAGACAAAAATTACAGGTAAGACTGCCAGGTATAATGGAGTTGACACCAGAGTGGGTGGAAAGATATGTGCATGTAATTTGTACACATATTTTTAGAACTAATTGGACAGAGATGTTTTTGTTCAAAAAGTAATTTGCTAATATATGTAATTTAATTTCGATGTTTTTTACGTCGGTTTTAGGAGTTGACGAATAAGATCAGCGAATTGGAAGAAAGCCTTAGTTCGTCTCAGAAGGAACTCATCAAATCACAGGAACAAAACGTTAAGTTGCAGCGTGATTTGCGGGAGGTAAGTAAGGAGAAGTACCGAAAAATGGGCTGCATCAAATGGTAAAAAGAATTGTCCTAGACTCTATCCCAACATGCGGTATCAGACACAAGTATAACCAATACATTACGACGGGAATAAAGGTCTTTAAACAACAGATCAAGTTTTTTCTTCTGAAAGCATAGTTCCACAGAATAGCTTCACCAGGTCGTAAACAAAATTTAATGCGAGAGACAAATTATAAATAATCAATGTAAGAACAGTGCAATTGACCCCGTAAAGTTTATAAATGGAAATAATGAAGCCACATATGGATTGAGCAATCAATCAAAAGTAATCAGAGATTGATGATGTAATTCGATTATTACAGTTTGCACTGCCAAGTATATTCCCATTATTTTGGTGACGACACATCTGTTTCTGCACACTGTTGCTACTACTTGGCTTACTGTCGAGTTAGTCTGTTAGATTTTGTACCATTTTGTGATACAGGAAACATTATTTATTGCAAGGACTGTTGCATTTTTCATTGCAGTCTGTAGCTCAAAAGGAAGACCAGGAAGAAAGAATAGCTACATTGGAAAAGCGGTACCTGAATGCTCAAAGAGAGTCAACATCGGTACATGACCTCAATGACAAACTTGAGTCTGAACTCGCCATGAAGGAAGCACAGATAAAAACGGTAAGTGAATCATTTAACCTCTTTTGAAATGATCTCTTAGCACAGAGCTTGTTTTAATTTTTGCCGAAGAACCAAGCATGCGGCCGGGTGGGTACTGCTGCAACTACAAAGAAGGTTACTCGCCAGTACTTTCTTAATTCTGCTGCACGAATTTCTCAGAAATGTGAAGTACACTTTTAAAGATATATTTGTTCCCAAAGTTAATCCTTGGCACCAGAGACCAGCGTTGTTTTGGTAAAATGCTAATGGCCAGGTAAATAAGAGCAGTTGCATTCTCTTTCAAAGCTGTAGCTTCTCGTATGTCAGGGCTCCTATAATCTGGTTATCAGCAATAATTGACAATAAGGGGAGCAGCTTCTAGGACAATTGGCTTTTCAAATGTCAGTTATCTTACCTGCATCATTTACCAATGCCTTTGAAGTTGCGGTGCATAGTTAATCGTGCCGAAATATCATATCTTTGCCAAAAACTGATTTCGCTAAATCAAACTTGTTCCTTTTGTTATACACAAACACGCTTTTATGAGATTCCAACTGCAACTTATTTATGAAATATGATCATCTTAAATTTAAACGTTGATACCAAAAAATAGTTATTCAGAGCAGCAT
Organism: Haplosyllis leylae; assembly: GCA_038406175.1. NCBI lineage: Eukaryota > Metazoa > Annelida > Polychaeta > Phyllodocida > Syllidae > Haplosyllis > Haplosyllis leylae. The sequence goes on along the minus strand of JBCAUG010304631.1, from coordinate 15,272 downwards.
GGAATCATTTGAAACATTGCAAATATAAGATGCGTAAATTAATAATAATGCGATAGTAAATAGTAATCCATAACACTAAATGTAGGTTGAAGAAAAATCACGCACGTTACAAGAGAAATTGGAATTGGCCGAACAAAAATTACAGCAATACCTGCAAAAGGCCGAAGCTTTACCGAGTGTAGAGGCAGAACTAGCACAACGACTCGAGGCTCTCTCGCAGGCCGAGGAGCGGCACGTCACGGCTGAGGAGAGACTTAAGCAATTGGAACTACGGGTAGACGAATCATCTGCAGAATTAAATAGAGTATGTATTTTTACACCTTCATGACCCTTTTTTTTATTGAGTAGTGAATACGACAACTGAACTTTTTGTATCAAGATATATACGTTTGCGTAAGAAATGTAGTTTTTTTGCAATTCGAGTTATTAAAAAGATTCAGTGAACTGAAAAGACACCACGTTTATAATGAATCTGGCAACGGTATGTGCCAAAAGGGAATACGAGCAGATCTGGTGTGCTGGATAATTCGAAGTCACCTGCATATGGATGGAATAGGATGACAAATGGACATTTAACATGCCACGGTTTCATTTTGCTGCAGGCACGACAACGAGAAAAAATGAACGAGGAACATAATGCAAGATTATCAGCAACAGTCGACAAACTGTTAGCAGAATCTAATGAGAGATTACAGTTGCACCTCAAAGAACGCATGCATGCGTTAGAGGAGAAAAACCACCTCACTCAGGAGGTTGATCAACTAAAGAAAAAACAGGAAGATTTGGAAATGGACAAGGTAGATTTTTACCTTTCGTTATTTCAGTATTTGTTATTTTAGGCAAGGCAGCGAGAAAAGATGAATGAGGAACACAATGCGCGGTTGTCTGCAACTGTCGATAAGTTGCTCTCTGAGTCTAATGAACGTTTGCAGCTCCACTTGAAAGAAAGAATGGCGGCACTGGAAGAAAAGAATCATCTTTCACAAGAATTAGATAGTTTAAAGAAATATGTGGAAGACATAGAAATGGAAAAGGTATTTATGTGGGAAAATAGAGAAGACAGGTTTTTTCCTCTTGTTTTCACAACAATATTCGCGATAAAAATAGATACATTTCCAATAACGTCATCAGATATAAAGAAAACAGTACAAGCTTAATGTCGTGCGGTGTAGTCTCCCGCTCAGGGATTGATGATTTTGCCAATTTGAAATTCTTTCAGGAATGTAAAGATGAGGAATTAGAACGTTACAGGAAAGAAGTATTACAATTACGCCAACAGTTTGAACAGCTAAGGTAACCATCCAGTGCTTTGTATTGTTGCACCGACAAATAAATATATCTTTCTTACTCGTTTACAGCATAAACTAAATGAAGAATTAAGCAGATATAAAAGTGAAGTCATTCAATTAAGTCACCATTATGAGCAGTTAAGGTAACTTAGGTGTTGATTCAGACACAGAAAATTGTTAGATAGCGAGAATGTAATGTTTGCTGTCCAAATTTTGTCCAAGGACCACACGGAAAAATGGACATTTTTGCTTCAGTTCACTGACACATTCATTTTCTGTTAATCCAAAAGTAAATTCATCATGAATCGGCACGAATGCTACAGAAAGAAATTTTGGCTTGGTGTTGTAAAATTATGAAAATATTTGAAAGCCAAGGGCCATCGATACATCAAGCAATTGAAAAGATGTTCCTGGCGTTTCGAGATTACGATGACTTTCGGATTAAGGACATTTACGTAGTGGTCCTTTGACGAAATATATATTTTATGGAACTAGTTCATAGATACAACTCTTTACCTGACATTACTCTTTTTAACGATAGCTTCACATTTGACCATAAAACATACAGCATTGTGTTCTTATATATGGATAGTTTCCATAGTTTTACACTGTATATATATTCTATCGAAGGCAGGCATTTTGAACATTTTCTTCTTCAGTATCATTATATATATTCTTATGATAGGTAGTCATACGTGGAAATCTTTGTATCTTTTGTGGACCAAATTTCTCCTTTGTGAGCACTTTGTGATAGTCTAGGGTCATTCAGTCTGTCTAAAAGTTTTGTAATCTTGTTGTAAAGGCAGAGTCAGTAGACCTTCTTACCCTAAACCGGGGCGCAGCAATGATTTCATTGGCCAATAACGATAGAGGCACAGAACTGTACCATTCCATCCAGGAATACAATTACACCAATTTTGGTTTTGGGTGTGGCACAAAGGCTACCACAGCAAGAACGATTTTGTAAAAGCCAATCACGGGACTATTCACTTACCACAAGTCCTAAAATGGGATTAGGTGATTAATTCCTGGGTATCCCTAAATTTTATGAATGGTGTAAAAATATATTTGCCCTGTGAGCGTTCTGTGCAATCGTATTCATCAAACTAACCTAAAGACAATGTTGGAATTTTCCCACAAAGTGAAAAACGTTACTGAAAAGAAGTAGCATAAAATATATCGTGTGTTATGGAATTATGTTTTTTGAGCCAATGTTTTGTGCACTTCATAGCATCTGTAGTGACTTCTTTGTGGACACTGGCCTGGTTTGAATGGCATGTGTTTCCCACTTTTAACCACTGAATGAGTGTTTTGTAGATCTATTGTTGAGTCCCTTTGAATGTGCGTGCTCATACACCTACTGGTACTGCCGCATACATTTTTTCTTACTGACTACATATAAAATTGACATAGAATTTCATGATTATTTTAAATATAATTTACTGTTTCTTCCTATTTACGGTTGCAGTGCCATCAAGTCCACTTATATTTCGATACAACAGTATGAGCGCTTAATGATACTTACACCAGTGTATTGTTATAATATGCAAAGATATTCTTTACGCCTTCAATTTCACACCAACATTCTATTCAAAATCACACATCTGAATTATCACGAAATTCGGTCTTTTCTCTTCGGTATTTTGTGTTGTAAAGAAGGTGGATAATTTTGCAACCATTTTTCAGGTGAAGGAGCGTTGTGTTTGCCTTAAAATTGTGGATAATATGTAATAATGTTGTTTGGTGTGTTTATTTAGGTTAAGTAGTGTTACGATGGGAATGGGACACTATCCGATGACACCAAACGTCGTCATACAGAATTCCACGGAAGAAGACGTAATGAGACGTTCCAGTAGAGGTCGTGTAGATGCCCTCACAGACGATCCAGCCAAGGTATTTACACACATTCCGTATATTTCATAAAGTAGAGTGAATTGCTATGAATTTAGGAACAGGTTATACTCATAGATGGAACATTATAGTGTGAAGAACCCTTTGTATCTAACGTTGATAAAACTGGTGAAATGTGACTATATTGTGGAAATGGTGTCAATAAAGGTTACACCAAGAAAATCCTAAAGTGGTATGTACTGTAATTCCCGTAAAAGCTTTTCCGAAACCTTTTGTTTGCAATGTGGCGTATTAGGATATCTCACGTTTCGCCCAAGACCTGATAATTTTATGTACGAAGTCCACAGGGTAATTTTATTAACCATTAGCACTTTATTTTCTATTGAAACCTAGCACATAGCAGCTTACGTTGTTATGTGGCTGGGATTAAAGTGCGCTTTAGCTCTGGCATTTAATAGTGAGAAGTTGATGTAATGCAGCAGTAAGCTAAAGAGACGTATACGGAGTCGGGTAATTTGGCTGCTAGGTTCACGCCTATAAAGTACCTAATGCTTTCCCCGTGTCTCGGGAGATCAGCATAATTGAGAACGGTAGATAAGATGTAATCGAACACAACGAGCATTACACCAAAAAAAGATGGCAATTTTTGAGCGTTTAGCGCTGAGTGAGTAAATGTATTCCTGAGTGCATATACATGTATTAATTTTCTTCTGCTCAACTCAAAACTGTCGAGAGATTTAAGAGACGTGTTGGAGTAAACTCATTGTTAACATACCAAAAAGAAACTTATTGTAAAAGATGGAAATTTCAAGGGCACAGAGATATGGGAAACAAAAAACCAAGCTAAGTATTGATTAGCTGTATTCATTTGAAAACAACGCCATGGTTGTCAGTCAAAAAGGGATGAACATGAAGACCATTACCTGATCTTGTGCTGAACTCATTACATCAAGGCAAAATGGGAAAACACCAAAGTTGTCTATTTCCAACCTCAAGGCATTGCGTAATTTCCCAAACCGCATATCAAGAGCAGTAATGATTACATATGATATCTCCATCCATTCAGCACCAGCCACAAATAGTTGTAATCAATTCAGTCTCTCGTTTATTGTATTCTGGAAGAAAATTGAAACCGTTATGAGTTGACAAAACCATAGGATTAAAATAAAGTGCTGTTGACTTAGGTGGCAAGAAAGGAACACTTGATCCTCAGTTATTTGACTTGCTAATAGTGCAAGCAAACAAGAAACACGCAGTACATGATGGAATAGACGTCGTCATCAGAAAAAGTCGCAGTTTCATGTTCATTAAAATATCTACATCTACCTGGTGCGTGGGTGCTCTTTCAAAGAACTGCAGCATTGCTGCTTTCCGCAGCATATCATTCCAGACAAACAGAAGAAAAAAAAAAACAAAACAATTGCGTTCTCTTTCGTGTCAAGCTCGTGCACAACTCTTTTGGTAATGAGGGAAAAATCCAGGAGTTCAGAGTCTGTATTCTCTGGAATAATTCATATTGTATGCTACCTTGTATTTTTAATCTTGTAGGTGAACACTTTGAATGAGCAGGAATGGGAAAAGCTACAACAAGCACATGTATTGGCTAATGTGCAACATGCATTCGATGCCTCAGATAATGAAGCCGCCGAAGATGACGAGAGTATATTTGGTGCTGTAGACATGTTATCTCCGAGCGGACACACAGACGCACAAACCCTTGCACTCATGCTGCAGGAACAGCTCGATGCTATCAATAATGAGATTAGGTTAGATTCTTTAAACCCATGTCAAATTCTTGATACTATAACTCCTAATACAGACAAAAGCTAAACTTATGTTTTGATTCTTATTAAGTGAACAGTATTATTGTGAATTTACCGAATCACGATTGTTTTTCGTTTCAGTGAGTGTGAAAGAACCCTACTTCACAGCGGAGCAAATCAACACATTTCATTTTGTGCATTATCTCATTTTACATTTTACTAAGGTTAATACAAGAAGAAAAAGAAACCACTGAACAAAGAGCGGAAGAATTAGAGAGTCGTGTAGGTAGCCATACAAACCTGGAAGCTATGGCGGGACGTACATGGCAGAGAGATCGGAGCTTTGAGCGGAGTTCACCGCCGGTTAGTGGCCGGTCCACGCCCACACCCCGTGGCTATGCTACTGCCCCTCGTGATTTTCTGCACAAGTACCATACTGTAAGTGATAATGTAAGTTCAACACCTGCAACCTCCTAACTGCCTGTGTACCTGCCACGTGGGCGTTTGGACCAGCGGAAATAAAGAACCCTCAACAGGGCCTTCTGAATTTATCGTTTTGATTTTGATTCTGTTGTCTCCCACTCGCTTTCGATAGTTTTTAGTATGAACTGAATAACAGGCTGCAAAAACTTGACTTAAAAATGCAAGGCTTGTTGTTCAGTTAGCATGTTCAAATTATGCATTACTATTAGCATGGAAAATTGCTTGCAGTCATACCCTTGTTTCAAGATTAAGTCATTACTTTCCATTTCTGCTATGTTAGCAACCATGCTGTCCATTGATGAGTCCACAGATGCCCCCGACCCACGAGTTAAAACATTAAGATTAATAAATAAGGCTTTTTAAACTGGGCGGACATATTTAAAGGAACTATTTGAAAAGATTTATAATTATCAAAAACAAGCATGTATCAGTGTGCTCTTCAGCAACAAAATGTAATTGGTGTTACAGACGCACACGCCAGGCATGTACAAAACAAAAAGAGCACGTTTTGCAAAATCGTATTGTAGTTTGTGACGGCTATCACGTTTGAATGGTACACAGAGATATTGTTAATATCCCTCGCTAGTGAAAAGTACAAAGGTAATTTATGTCACGTTACAAAGAGATTTAAGCGTCTTAGAAATTTTGGTTGTGTTAATGAGCGAGCCAGCATGTTGCATAGAAATTCTAGGAGGTAAATTTAGAACCTGCCTTGGTATTTAAAAGAAAACCTGTATTGAAGAAGGGATGGACCAAAATTAGTTTTTCATTACTAAACTGTCTGCATCATTTCTTGTCAAGTCAATTATGATTCAGGTTCTACAAAGGAAAAGAAAGGATCTGCCATAATCTCTCAATTGGATGATATTGTAGACTAGTGTGCATGTTTCAGTGAAACAAAGCAGATTGAAGTATAATGTGATCATTTTGACACAGACGATAATCTCAGCTTCATGGACCATTAGATTTAGCCAGGTGTAGATGTAACAATATCTCTTGTAAATTATCAGTGTTGGATCAGTTGGTAACATTGTTTTGTTTGGCTTTGATTTAATTTGAGAAAGAAAATACACTGCTTGATTTTTGGCCAATTTTCCTCGAAAATATGATCCGACAGTGATATGTCCATGTTACTCGTTGTAAAAACTAACTGAAATACAAGTATTTCGTGTACATATAGTGGGGATTGTTTCTCTCTCTCTCTCTCCAGGCGCCGGCCAGTATGACGGCACAGCATTTGTACGCTTACTCCTCCTCCAGTCCCCATCTAGCCATCACATCCTCTGATGCTAATCAGACTCCTGCTCAGGTAAAAATCATCTCTCGCTGCAATATTCACTTCCCTTGCTGACAATTTATTACAAACTCTTGAATCATTCTGTTGGTGTACCCAACTCTGAACTACAGAATCAGATGACAAGGTAAAGCACGATGGGCTACACAAACGGAAACGATTCTAACAGGGGTGGCTTATTTTCTAAGTGAAGCCTTCAGCTTACTGCTGTCTAACAGATACGTTTCCAGAGCCTTCCACACGCAGTGGATTTGCATGCTTTGTATTGAGTAAGAATGATGACTGTATTGATGAATACGTTGAAGTTGTCCCACTTCTATACATTTGTTTCACTTTATTCTGGAAGCATGAGAATATTTTATTGTCCATAAAACTAAAAGGTGTTGTGAATATGCGACGTTGTGTCTTCACATGTTTGCTATCTTTTGTAGCCACAGACTCGTGACGATATAGGTATTAAAGAGGAAACTCGACAGATCAAGTGCGAGTCTAGTCCCCCAACGCCTCGTTCACTCCGGCTAGAACGCGTTGCCCAGGCGCTAGCGCAAAGTAGCGACGATTTACAACAACACAGGTCTGTTATCGCTCAACCTGCCTTTATCAGGTATGCTGCATTCTTGCTTGGCTTTTATTTCTTTCTGTCACGTATGCACTGTACAAATAAAACCAAGTTTGGTTTCTTCCATACCATGCCTCGTTAATTTTCAATTTATATACAATGTAGATAATATATTCATGTACATAGAAAATTTAAAGTTGCCACGATCAAAAATCAATTGAAAACAAGAAAGGGTAAATTAAATCATTATGAAAGATAATTTATGCACTATTTTTCTTTCGTTAAGGTTCGTAAAGCATATATATCTTTTTCAACGAGTCCTATCATTTAGCGCATACCCGAAAAACCATAAAGCTACGTTCACACGTATCGAAATTCAGCCACATATTTAGTTCGATAAAAATGGGTGTAATGTATTCCAATGCTGCTATTCGCACATGATATTAAATTACGTTGAAAATATCAAAGGAGCCGTTCATAAACATCGTGACTTTGTCGGTACGTGTGAACAGACCCTCCTAACTGGTGGTACGTCGTCTCGGATAACTAACCCTACATCTGAATAACCTTAGCTTGGCAGCTTATTTGCTAATAGAACCTTAAGAAATTACTTACATTAAGTAGTTAATAGGTAACTAACTTGATAACCAGACCAAAGGGGTACAATGTTATTAAAATTGTTACAGAAACCTTGTTAACTCAAAACTTGGAAGATTCCTTCATACTAAACTATCCCTTCAATGACCATTCAACTAAATTACCTGCCAACAGGAAATGATGTGAAATAATACTGCAACGTGTATTCAGTCGCAATGTCTTACTTGAAAGAGTTTTAAACTACGGATATTTTTCCCATGAATGTGTTTCAGAAAAATTATGAAACTTAATATTTCATTGCAGGACATCATTGGAAAGTTCCCATAGTACACCTAGTCCAATGAGTTCAACCAACAGTAGTCAAGACTCCTTACACAAAGTTCCAAAGAAGAAAGGAAAGCTTAGTTCATTAGGACGATTCTTCAGCAAAAAGGAAAAAGCCAAAGCTGCCAAGGAGCACGGGGCTAGTGGCCTTGTATCTTCGGGTAAGTGCAGTTATGCGTGAAACGACGCCAGAATAGGTTTTTACAAAAGGGACAGGTACAGTGAACTTTTAAATAAACCTGTTATCATTATTGCATTGCCATTTCCGGCTTAACATGACTAATCATATAGCTTTAAAAAGTGCTGAGAGATGTTTTAATCTTAAGTTAGGGTTGTGTGTCTTAATATGAACGTCTTAATTTAACAATAAATGACTAAAAGAAACGATAACTACGAAAGATTACAACGGAGTTCCCAAACACCCATTGAATCAGTATATAGTTTTATTTAGTATGTAACTCTACGTTTTATTTTTGCTCATAATGCGCAATACCAACAGAATTGGGAGGTGGCGAGGATTCTGCAGCACCAACCCCCTCCCCATCCACCTCTCAGTTTGTCCCTACTTCCAAAAGCGCCACTATTGCCAACTCAGTACAACCTGGTCAGTATCTTGAAAAACAGAAATCAAGTTTTCTTTACTTCCTATGCAAGAATGATTGTGGAAAGCATAAACCCATACTATACCAATTCAATTCTTCCACCATAGGAATTTTTATTTTGATATTGTCACACGTAATTTCTTTATTTTTCTTCAGTCGCAGCAGCTGTATGCTGCATGGTGTTCTTTTTTCATAGTGCCTGTGGCACCAATTCTTGGTGAAACGTTAGTTGCCGTTGGTTTGGGTTCAACGATAATTTCCTAACGCATATCAGAGCATACGTTTTGCAGTTCATAAAATATCTAACGATTCACAAGTAAGGGTAGTCAAGAGTGAATGATGGGAATGGGTTTTTTTTTTGTCCTTTACATTTTTATTTCCTCTGTACTCAGCATGCACAGTACTTTCAGTTGACCATAAATTTCTGTACTTGTACGAGGGGAAGCCGTCATTGTCGATTTTTGTTTGACACAATTTATGACAAAGCCTGAAGCATGGTTTAATTTGTTAAACGTAGAAATGGTAAACACTGAGGCATTCAATTAAAACTTCCGTACCTATTTAAAACACTGTAGACACTGTAGTTCATTTCATCTAGAACGCCAATCATAGGTACCGAATTCATTTACACAAAACTATAAAAATATTGTCACCTTTCATAGCTGTATTTCTGACCTGTCCATCAGTCAAGATAGAACTTTGTTTAGAAATGTGGATACAAGTCTGATACAAAAAAATACTTAAAATGCAATGTATAAGATATTTTTGTGTAAATATCAACAGGGAGTGGTTACGCAGAGGGTGATCTTGCTGCTGACTCTATTAGTCTCAGTGGTCTCGGAAAATCTACAGACTTCGACAGAAGGAAAAAGAAGAAGTAAGTATCGACTCCTTTCAAGAACATCATATTTTTCATTCAACAATGCAATGATTTACCATAAAAGGATCTGAAACAGAAACATTTAAACTGGGCTGTATTGCAGTACTTTCCCCTTTGACTGTCAGTAACTCCTCTACTTTCTTTGTATGTGTGTTCAAGTCGTTTAACAGTTGCATGTAAGGCATTAATTTAATCAGGCTATGGCGTCCAGGTCGATCAGATTTCAGAGGTGGACCATTCTACTGTAACACTCCATGAGGTCCATGCATAACGGATCATCATCACCTTCCCTGACAACTCGTTTGTGTTCTGTTCACTAACATGCGCGAGTGGTTAGATTTTAATTGTACTAATAATTAGATATGATATGTTGAAAGTCTTATTCCGATTTACTGTATTAGGCATGAGCTGCTAGAAGAAGCCATGAAGGCAGGAACACCATTCGCCCTATGGAACGGACCAACTGTTGTGGCGTGGCTTGAGGTAAGAAAGAATTCAGAAAAATATGATTTCGTTTAAACCTTCCATTGCAATCAAGGCGTGATAATTTATGTGACGTTTTCGTCTTTTGAAGCTTTGGGTGGGTATGCCAGCCTGGTATGTTGCAGCATGCAGAGCTAATGTGAAGAGTGGTGCCATTATGTCTGCACTATCAGATCAGGAGATCCAGAGAGAGATTGGAATCAGTAATCCATTACACCGACTCAAATTGCGACTTGCTATCCAAGAAATGGTGGCACTCACTAGTCCCAGTGCACCAAAGCCTTCCAGAACAGTAAGAACAAAACCTTACTAGATGTTGTGGCAACACAATTGCTAGTTTACGAACATAATATATATGCTAAAAATCCTCCATATTATTTTTAACAGTAGTGAAGTATTTTGTACCATACTTGCAGACATTGGCATTTGGCGAAATGAATCACGAGTGGATAGGTAACGAATGGTTACCCAGCTTAGGTCTACCTCAATACCGCAGCACCTTCATGGAGTGCCTGGTCGATGCTCGTATGCTAGACCATCTCACGAAGAAGGATTTAAGAGGCCAGCTCAAAATGGTCGACAGCTTCCATAGGTAGGGTTCAATATCGTGCTCTGTGCACAGTTAACCATCAGGTTGTTCACATGAAATATGATGCGCGACTTGTTTAAAACACTTGAATTATTTATTATATTTGCAGAACAAGTTTACAATACGGGATCAATTGTTTAAAGCGACTAAATTATGACAGAAAAGAATTAGAAAGAAGAAGAGAAGAATCCAATAATGATACAAAAGGTAAGTGCTTCAAAATTGAAATAGAAATGTTTTGATTTCCTTGAAAGTTCGACAAATGTCTTGAGCTTTCCTGTGGGGACTTTGAAATTTTGATTTTAAGGATAGTGACATTCTGAAAATGGGAAAAGAATTAGTACTTTGGTATTAACACCCAAAAGCAAAGTTGTGGGTTGGTGTTGGAGTGTGCATGCTTGCTTTTGCCTAAACTGCTGCTCTGAACACTTCTATGACAAGACTTCCAAAACTTGATATTTAGAGAGTATTTCACAAAATCTGTACATAAATTCAGAAATCTCAATTCATATAACTGCTTACTCTTTAAGTTAAACCTATATTTTCTACTTATCACACAAAATTAACTGTACATTATAATTTCGATGATTTAATTATTATGTAAAACCTTAAATGTTGACCACCTCCCTTGCACTTTTGTGTATTCAGCATGGAATGTTATTAAGTTAAAATCTTGTAAAATTCTTCAGTACTTAATTTCTTTGAGGACACTGATAACACTGCAATTAAGTGTTGGAAATTTAAGGTTTTACTACATGCGTGAATGATACAGACAGCCATATATTTTCTTTGTCACAGACGAGGCTATTTTCGTTCAATATTTTGTACAAGAAACTAAAGTAGGTAGTGGAGTAAAGACTTTTCAATGTAAAAATATTGAACTGTACTACTGATATCAACTGGTCTATGTTGTAAGATTTGAGAAACAAAACATTCTACACGCATTATTAATTATTATCTTGGAGACTTAGTTTGTAGTTTCAATAAAACTTCTAGTCGTTCACTTGAGTACTAACATATCCTGCATTTTTGCAAATGTAGTATCAAGTTTGATATCAGTGCCTAACTACATCACCCATTGTGTGAATGATTCATCTTCCACTAAAAATGCTGCAGTTTGCATGTGTTTATGATTTGTTCTTTGTGTCTGGTGTGTTTGCAGCAGCGGAAGGTCCTACCGTGGCAGCAGCATGCTCACCCCGACCCTCGGGCAGGTCTCCCCACAGATACTCCTCTTCCTCTCGGCCCGGTCTGCTTATTTACACATTTCATTCTATATTCAACGAGTACTATCGATGTGAAAGGCTTACCATTCAATTTTTATTATTTAATTTAATCTTAGACAAATTGGTTTGAGTTCATATGAACTTTCTGTCTTTGTGTCCACCTGGCCAAAATTTATGGAACAAAATTGATTCCCTTTGTACTCTTCAGCCATTTTTTGAAGTTTGTTATAAACTATCTTGATAGAAAATATCTTTCTGAATAGCTGTTCTGTTGGTAGCCCCTCGATATAAAATGTTTAGATGTCCTCGACAATTTTTGATGTAGTTTCTTTTTCCAAATTCTTTAAATAAATGGTATGCCATTTACATTTCTTGTCACTCTCTCCTTTGTTGAGTCCAAAGCTGCATTTTTGCAGTCCCAGGTTTATCTGCTGGCTTAACAAGGGACAAAATGTCTTGTGTTAAGTACATGTGTTCGATGGCAGTCATTTTCGTTCCTTTGATCTGTCTTGTTTCAAATATAATATAACTTAGATTTAAAAATCAAGTGGCATTATTTTTAGTTTACAAAGGAGAGAGTGTTTAGATTAAAATGTGTGTCAAAATTTAATGAAAAAAATTCAAAAGCTCACAAAGAATGAAGCCAGAGAGAAATTGGAGGAGACTCACATGAAATTAACCCAGCAGTAGTCCTAACTAATTACATTGCAATATACATTCAACAACATAACCCGACGCATTAACAGTTAATCTTTCAGTGTTTTCGGTAATGGTGACGGTTAAATCTAAAGATCTCGCTGTTTGCTTCATTGCTTGTGTGCCAACATAGTCTGTGTTTAACAGTTTTCGATAGCAGTTTAGATACTAGTTCTTTACATTAAAAATATTCGGAAATAGATATCATAAGCTGACTTTTTGGCACGAAACAAGCAAATTAGTGAGAAATTAACAATAAAGATAGGTACAATTACAAATACTAAGCTCAGAATATTTTGCAATGGAATATTTTTCTCAATGTAGGAGCTGAGTGATATGTCTTTTATTGTTATGCTAGATGTGTTAGTTTGGACGAATGAACGAATAATCAAGTGGGTCCAAGGCATAGGACTGAAGGAATATTCAAATAACCTGATAGAATCAGGAGTTCATGGTGCTCTTGTCGCCCTCGACGAAAGTTTTGACCACAATAGTATGGCGCTTGCTCTACAAATACCAAATCAAAACACTCAGGTAACAAAGACAAAAAATTATTTTAGTTTATGTTGAATTGTTCACGTTGTTATGTTCTTCAGCCACAAGAAGAGTCTGATAAGCATTTTGAACAAGAACAATTTTCTATTTGCAGGGTCGACAACTATTAGAAAGAGAATTTAATAATATAATAGCAATGGGAACAGATAGGAGATTAGGAGAAGAGGTTAGTATGTGATTCAGCTAACGCCAACACTTTAATCTGGAAAGGCCATTCCATACGACGGTAGTCTCATACCGCAAACATGTTAAATGCGTCATCTGTTTGTAAAAGAATCCAGATTTTTGTGTTGGGTCTAACCATAACTGATCAACTGATTGTCATGACTAAACAGACGATGGAAAATTTAATATACATGTACCTCAACACCTTTTGTTCAATATCTCACAAAAGAAAGATCGATGCCGACATAATAGATTACTCTCGTCAGGTGTACTTTTGTAACCATGTTTCACTGACTGTTCTTTTAGTATTTAAATTTTGAGTGATATTCCAAGATATTCAAATAAATATATTCCGTAGATAGTGCTATTCAAGACGATATCTTGGAATGTCATTAGATTAACTGTTAATCGAACTAGAAGGCTTCTTACATGTTGTAGTTGATGTATGTTCCTGTTTTTTATGTGATGTGATTTTCTTGTTCACCATCTGTCAACAGTTCAAATTCAAAGACTCACTGTACGTTCACGACTTTTTCTTATACTAATACCTAAAAAGTCGCAGATCGTTGCAAAACCACACCATGAATGCAGTACGGATTGGTGTAGGTTGACACAGAACTGCATAATGAAGTCACTGCAACAAAACTACATTTCATTCTCTTGTGAACATTCACTTCATCGTCCCCTTTTTCTTTCCTTGACCTGTACTTAACCAAATCCTGGCATTTTAAAATTCACCAAGACACGGTTTGTTCTTAGAAACTGAAGGGCAACCAAGCTCAGCAGATTTCCTTTCATTTCTTTAACAATAATAAATTGGTATCTTCATTGATGGTAGTCAACATAGCTATTAGACTTAAGGATTTCCCACCAAATAACCCATAAACAACCTGCATATATATTGATGTAACAACAAAGCCGCTAAAATAATTTATAGGACATATACCGGTATATAGTAACAACCAGGGTAAATGTAACTGGCTTTAGATGCATGGCTTAATGTTATGTGGAAGTCGTTACTTCATGGTTGGACGGATTGCCGGGTTCTTGGTGAAGTGTGCAGTAGTAGTTGGTCACAATTATAGTACGACATGCAGTTTTCATATTGAGATAGAAGTACATGTAAATGCCTTGAATCTCCCCATTTTGATGAATGGAAAACCTGAAATTTTTAAATTCCTTAAAAATGTGCTTCTTTAAATCTCAATGCATCATTGTGTAGTGAAGATATAGTTATGTGTGTGCATCGTGTCGTGTAGAAGAGACCATGTCCTTTGGTATAGGAAATCATCATCTCGTTTGAATTGAATAACGTACTTCTACGCGAATATGTGGCTAGTCGCTGCATAGTAATTTATGTGTCTGCATCAATTTTTATCAGTGATTGCATGAAGTAATTTTCATTCATTACTCACAAGTGTGGGTTATACTTCGTTAAAGGAAAACGTCGGTATGCTGATACTACGTTCTTTTAATACATGCAAAAAAATCTGTTACCGTGGCATTTTTGATTGATTGTTGTTGCTTATCATTTTGCTTTCACTCGGCTTTATTGCAATTTTTTGCAATATTAGAATGTTTTTATGCTGATTATGTCCTGGCTCTTCTGTTTTCATTCATTCAGCAAATAGTCTTAAGAAAATTTCGTAATCCAAATTTATCATTGAAACTTGCATTCAATTCAATTCAATTCAATGTAGGTTCCTAAACAGGCAGATCCTAGGTGGAACTATGGTAAGCAAGTTTAGAAACTATCTAAATACGATCACCCGACCCTGCTCAAGTTTCATGACTCTAGACCGGGTATTCAATGTTTGACACAAGGAAATGGGCTTACCACATAGAGATAAATGTGTGTACCGTGTGTGTCCTAGAAAGAGAGAGTGCTGGGTCACGTAGTAAAGCTGTGCTACTGT